>PVIC010052163.1:0-12264 GCA_004025085.1 Thryonomys swinderianus | reverse complement strand
CACACCAAGTTTCCTATAGAAATATTCCACTCTATAAAAGCTGTCCTACTTTCTAGAACTCATTTGCATCTACAGGTGTTCATGCCAAAGAGAAGATCCGGGAATTGTCTATCTGTGATCTGTTGATTTCACTTATTAGTATATCCTCCAGATGTCTCCATTTGCACCTAAATGGATCGATCTTGTCATTCTTTATGGCCATTCTCTCTTAAAGGGCCCTGTCTGTCTGCATTTGAAGTATCTGTTGCTGCTCCTGGGATTCTTTCCCTGAACTCTTTCACCTCTTCCCTGTTATGGCTTCTCATTTGCCCCCTTTTTTTTCCTTTGAGGATCCTCGGTGGAGTCTCATAGCAACTTCCTCCACTGGGAAGACAATTACCTTAGCCTTTTTTTTTTTTTTTTTTTGAGACAGGGTCTTGCTTTGTAGTTCAGGCTGGCCCTGAGCTCACTATGGAGCCCAGACAAGCCTTGAACTCAGCAATCCTCCTGTCTCTGCCTCCTGAGTGCTGGGATTACAGGCGTGAGCCACCACGCCCGGCTACTTTAGCCTTTTGATTTTGTCGGGACATTGTCTGTTTTGACAAACCCTTTTTGAACTTCCTTTGGCAACCCCTCTATCTTCTTTTTGTTCCATCTGGCAATCTTTTCTACATATATATACATATATTTGTTGTATCTGGCCAGCTAAGTTTCTTCATTTGCCCATGAGAAAGATGACATTTGCCTTCTGAGATTGTTGTAAAACAGAGATAATATGTCTAGTGCCTCCCTCAGAGTAAGCATTTCTATATCTACATGGTGACTATTAATTTGTTTTTTTTCTTTCTTTTGGGCGTTTATTTTTTATTTTTGCTTCTTTTTGAATAAACTTTTTTTTTTTTGGCAAGGTCTTGCTATAGTTCAGGCTAACCTTGAACTCACTGTGTAGCCCAGGCTGGCCTCGAACTCCTGCCTCAGCCTGTGCTGGGATTACAGGCATGTACCACCATGCCTGGCCCTAGACATGATCTTGACAGGTACTACAGGATGGTCTTGAACTTGCGGTGTAGTCCAGGCTTGTTATTAATTCTCAGTTCTCCTGCTTAAACCCGAGATTACAGGTATGTACCACCACTCTTGGCTATTAATTCTGGTTTCTTAGTGTGTTACTTGTTTATTTTTTTATGCTTTCATTTATAGTGATTTTTTTAAAAAGTATTAACATCAGTCCACTGGCCTTTCATCACTAGTAAGAATATTTTTTCACTTAAAAATAAGATAAGGGTTTGAGGGGAGGTTGGACAGCACCAGTAGTGAAAATGTGTGGTCAAGGGGGTGGGGCTGTTGAAGTTTACTGAAGAGTACAAGAGGAAGGTTTTACAATGTCATTTCCTTGAGTATTACAGCTTGCTTCCTGAAAGGTATAGAAAAGAGGCCTCGGGAGAGTGGCCCAAGATGCATTCCCAGAATATCTTCTTTTCTGGGGAGGTGGATGATAAACAAATGATAACAAGAAATGATAACAAGAGGACAAGAAAAGAAGTAATGTTTGTTAGACACCCATGATATATACAGCCCTTTTCTAGGATGCATGTTGTCTTTCATCTTCCAATAACTTGAGTGCAGTGCCTCTTAACTGGGTGCAATTTTATTTCCCCCTTCCCCCACTGGCAGAGCATTGCCAGTGTCTGGATTCATTTTTTTTTCCCTAACTTTGGGATTCATAGGAATCTAACATGTCAAAGGTAGGAGTGCTGCTAAACATCCCACAATACACACAGCAGGTCCTTAAAATAATTATTTGGCTCAGAATGTCAGCAGAGCTGAGATTGAGAAACTGAATTAACAGGCATGATGACCTTCATGTTTATAGGTCTGGAGTCTAAATCTCTGAGTAGCTCTCAGTATTCAAATTTGCACTTCCTGTTCCACAACCCCTGCTCTTTCATGATACCACAGGGGTGAGATCAATGGGAAAAATGACCAGAATCAAAACCCGTGCTCAAGTAATATTCATTGCATTAATGAATAAATAAATGAAAAAAGGAATAATTAAAGGAGGGAAATAAGAACAAGGAGTGTGGTTGTTCTATTGCTGCTTTGAGACACTCCTTTGCTCGTGCTCCACAGTCCAAAAGTTAGTCAGTGATAATAGAGAAAAATTAAATGCTGGTGGGTGGTCAATTTCAGGAGGAGTTGGGATGCCAGTGTCTGGGTCTGCAGACGGAATATGTATGGTCTGTAGACCATGCATAGAGGATGGTGTGTATAACACACCTCCATTACCTCCCTAGGGAGGATGAAGACCAAAGTGCAAAGCTCTGAATTCAGTTTGAGTGGTCATTTCTCTTTGTCCCATTTTCTTCCAAGGGTCCAGGCCAGCTGTGGACCCAAGAGGAAGAGGAGGGAAAGTTTCCGTGGCTTGACCTGGGGCAGAGATTCTGGGAAGCTCTGAGTCTTCTAGGAGGGAACAGATGAAAGAGAGTGGAAGGGGAGGAGCCTAAGGTTAAACAGACCGTTTCTTTTCATTTCCTCTTTTGGACTCCAGAATTTGGCT
Source organism: Thryonomys swinderianus (assembly GCA_004025085.1). NCBI lineage: Eukaryota > Metazoa > Chordata > Mammalia > Rodentia > Thryonomyidae > Thryonomys > Thryonomys swinderianus. Next base: position 9,728 of record PVIC010052163.1, on the reverse strand, counting down.
GTTCTCTGTGTGGAGAGAAGCTGCATGCTGTTGGAGCCAGCTTGCTCTAGAGGTGATGGGAATTCCTTTGTTCCTACCTGTTCTTGCCATCAGCAGTCACCAAGCCTACTGTAAGCCCTTGCAGACTTTGGGCCATATGTTGCTGTGGATAACTGTGCTATTCCTGGGTGAGTAGAGGACCTGCAGAGGGAGGCAGGAGCAGGCATACCTGGGTCAGGGCTGATCTTGGGCAGGGATAAAGTTGGTAGAAGAAGCATGTTGGAAAAATTAGGAGTATGGAGGCAGCACATCTCAGATCTGACGGCTCCATTGGACTTAGTAAATCAAAGTAGGCAGATTTTTTTTTTTAAAACCTCTTAATCAGTTTTACTGGGCACTCAGTCTACTATCTTCTGACATTGTCTGCCTCAGAACCTGCTCTTGGGAAAGTCTAATGATCCAATGTGACTGACAAATGTGTGGCCAGAATATTCCCTTTTGAATTTGTTTCACATAGGACCAAACCTTAGGTAAGAAGAGTGCGGCTGCCTTGGAGAAGGGGTGGAGAGGAGCTCTAAGACATATCTGGGAAGGGTGGCAAGGGCTCTGCTCTGTGCTGGCAGACTCACTTCATGTAACAGAAGACTTACTTTTTGTTGCATATAAGGAAACTCCCCTGGGGCCGAAGCCCAGGGAACCAGAACCCTGAGAACCCACGGACTTGGGTAGTTTAGGAATTGTCCGCTGTGGGACCAGAGAAATCATGTGTGTTTCCTTCCACTGCAGAGAACACAGGGTGGGTCCCAGCTCTGAGCAATGAGAAAGCCATCATTTTAAGCCAAGACAGACACATCTTTTCTGATCAGGAGCTCAGCTGCTGGCCAGGAGGCTGGAACTGATGGTGCCGGATAGTTGGAAGAGGCTGGGAGCACTTACTGCCAAGACTTTTCTCCAGTTTTGTTCCTGAGGGTCCAGCCTCACCTCTCGGGAAGGCACACAGCCACTCCTCCAAGTCATAGATGCCCTGGGCAGCTCTGGAACCCTTAACTTTCAGTGCTGGGTGATGGAGATCTGTAGGAGGCATGGGTAAGGAAGAGAGTAGCTTCCCGTGAAAGTAGAACAGCATAAAGTGAGCATTGAACTGTCTCATTTTTCCCACGGGCAGGCTCAGCTCTAGGGGGCTGACATCTTCGCTGTTTGGATTAGTAGCACTCCCAATGTGCTAGGCATCTGAGAGAAAAGCCGCAGAATAACCTGTGGTGTTTTCTTCCATTTGCTTTTTGCTAAACTTCCAAGGATCTTCCCATCTTTTCTGAGTCTCCTGTGTAGGCTGTCATCACTTGAGTCAATTTTACAACACTCCTGAACTGTGCATCAGTCGCTCCTGTCTCTGCTCCTCCAGATCCCTGCTGCAAGCTGAGGCCACGGCATCTCCAAGGACAGCTACAGCCGAGGCACTGCGCTCTATAGTTGCACTCTAATGTCAGGGTTGTTCTGTTGTCTACTGAAAAAGCTCTGGTTCTACTCTGGGTTCTACGTACCGGGTGCTCTTCTAAGATTTGGGACTGTATCCATGAACTTAACAGATGGTTTTCCTGACCTACTATACAAGGTCTCTGCCCCTTTCACAATGAATACAATACATGTGATATAGTTAATTTTCACTACTATTTATTGAATGTGGAAAGAAGACCTGACTTTTGTGTTCTTCTTTCTTCATGTCTTTGTTGTTTCTTCCTCTTTTTCATCCATTTTTTCCACTCCTCTTACCCTTTTCCCAATCCTACGTCCTTGGATTCTTGGCTATCATTCCCATGTCTACTTGTCTTGCTCACCTCTATGTAATTTCATAATTCTGCCTCCTAACTGGATGCCTCCAGGTAAATTTACCAGCTTAGCAACAAAACGTATGCAGAATCCAACTTATTATCTTCCACTTACAAGTGTTCTTATCCTTAAATTTATATTTGCAGGGACGCAGTCACCCTTTCCTGGCCAGGCACTTACATCACTCCTGTATTTCAATCAGTGCCAGGTTCTTTCAGTTCTGCCTTTTAAATTCCTCTCACTTCAGTATCCTCCTCACTTCCTCCTGTCAATACAGTTGACCACATAAATGGTCAGTGATCAAGGAAATGACCACATAAATGAAGACCACAGCTGCATTTGATGGACACAGAGGAGGGCAAGGAGGCAAGAGGGACTTGCCATGAGTTGATTTTCATCAAATCCAAACTGGATAGGGAAGGAGGTAAAGGCAAGCATGGGCTCAAGGGTGGAAGAGGAGAGAAAATTTTTTTTTCTTTCAGTATTGGAAATTGAGTCAAAACTTCACATATCCTCATGGGTTTTTTTTTTTTTTTGCTTTTTGTTTTGGTACCGAGGATCGAACTCCGGCTCCTGTGCTTCCAAAGTAGGTGTGGTACCACTTGAGCTAAATCCCTAACCCTATCCTGATGCTTTTTTTTTTTTTTTTTTTTGAGACAGGGTCTCGCCTTGTAGTTCAGGCTGGCCCTAAGCTCACTATATAGCCCAGGCAAGCCTCAAACTCAGCAATCCTCCTGCCTCTGCCTCCTGAGTGCTGGGATTACAGGCATGAGCCACCACACCTGGCTCTGTGGTATGTGGTATTGATTGCTGGTGGGCGTGAGTCTCCACGCCCAGCATTCCATGTGGTTACCAGGATCGAACTCAGGACCTTGCGCTTGTGAGGCAGGTGCTGGAACCACTGAGCTAATCTCTGGCCCCCTATCCTCATGCTTTTTTATTTTTTATTTTTTTGTGGTACCAGGAATCAGACTCAGGACCTTGACTTTGCCAGGCAAACACAGTGCCCTTGAGCTACAACCTTTTTTTTTTTTTTTTTTGAGACAAGGTTTAGCTTTGTAGTTCAGGCTGGCTCTGAGCTCACTATGTAGCCCAGGCAAACCTCAAACTCAGCAATACTCCTGCCTTTACTGGGTTTACAGGTGTGAACCACCACACCCGGCATTGTGGTGTGTGGTATTGATTGATAGTGGGGGATAGGTCATCATGCCCAGTATTGTACGTGGTTACTGGGGATTGAACCAGGGACCTTGCACTTGCTAGGCAGGAGCTGGAACCACTGAGCTAAATCTCTGTACCAGAGCTACATCCTTTTTAAAAATTTTTATTTTGAGACAGAATCTCAGTCACTAAGCTGCCCAGGCTGGACTTCAGTTTGCAATCCTTCTCCCTCAGCCTCCCAGAGTCCTGGGATAACAGGCATGCACAACCACTCTCTGCTCAGCTTCAAAATACTTAATGAGGTGAAAACTGATTATGGAGTTTGTACTTGAGCAGATAGAATAGAAGCAAAGGAAGTTGTAACTGGAGCATGAAATATTTGATTTGATGCCAGGTGTGTCTGTAATCCTAGCATTTGGGAGGCTGAGGCAGGAGGATCGGGGGAAGTTCAAGGCCAGTCTGAACTGCAGAGTGATAACCTGTTTCATAAAAGAGGGGAGGGTTGATTTCATGTGCTTGAAGCTCATATAGTTCTGTGAATGGTGAGGTCTTGGGTGCAGGATGGACATGTGTGGTTAAAGCATGTGAAAGAGGAGATAAGTAAGAACATCAAGCTTGACCCTAGAAAGCTCATGCGTGTGCATTCTGGGTAACTGCAATCATCTTTCCTAATAAGTCTCTCTGATAGTTCCCCTTTCCAATTTATCTGACTTGTGCTTTCAGCTGCACTTTGAACACTCTGACTTCCCACTGCACGCTGAACTAAAGATCAAAGTTTAAAAATTACCTTATATTTATTCAACATTTACCACATGTCAGGTAGCACACTAAAGGCCTTACTGTTTCTTTTAACTCTTACTTTCAGTTCTATGAAGTAGGTGCTACTGTCACTATCTCTGTTTACAATCAAGGGAACCAAAGCAGAGAAAAGCAATTTGTGCAGGTCACTTAGCAGGGATGAAGTCAATATTGAAACAGTCTGTGTATTTACCCTCTGTCACACCCTTTAGCATTAGAAATTTCCTTCTTAGTTTTTCCCTCTCACTCTTGGAGTGAGAGACTTGGCCAAGACTCTATCTAAATCAAGCATAGGATGGGCTGCACCTCACTAAAAATGTTTACAAGTACCTGTACGTTTGTTGCATGAATTATCTCTTCACTGTCAAAATCCTATCACTCCTTGGAAGTCCCTGAGGAATTCCTCCTGCTCCATGAGGTTTCACTCCTTACCAACCACTAAGACTTTTCCTTCCTCTGAACTCCCTTAGCATTTTACCCATACTACCCCAATGCCACCAGGAACATCTCTTTTGTAGTAAATCATACACATTTTTATCTCCACCATTAGAAAGTTGCCTTCAGGGTGGGCAGGGACTAATAGTCTTTCCTTTGGGTAGGCACAGCATGAGCTACAAGACTAAAGGAAGTCAATGCAGGTTTGTTGATAAATTTAGGATTGCAAAAGAATGGACTGATTAGCATCAGTATTAAGATGTGGCACATAGGAAACAGAATTCAGTTCTCTAAACACTGGGCCAACACTTTTCCACACCCTGACTCTTGTTTCTGCTTCAGTTTCTTGCTCTACCCCATCCCTGAAAATATACACATATTCGGAACTTTCTCTCATTCCAAAGTAAGAGAAAATCCCTACTAATTAGGAACAACATGCATACCCATACTTGTGTGTGTGTGTGAATGTGCATGTGTGCACGAATACACACACAGACATACATAGACACACACACACAGGGCTCTAATTCATGTGAAGATGTTTTGATTTTCACCAAATGATAGTGCCCACCAATCCCCACTCTTCCATTTATCTTTCCCAGTCCCTCCTGTGCTGTGTTCTGTCCCCACATGGTACACCTGTCTCCTCATTCTGTGCCATTCCACCGGCCCCACATGAAGCCACAGGGCTGTTGTCCTTTTGCATTCTCCTCTGCTTTTCAGATTTGCCTAATAGCAAAATTCTAGAAGACCTAAGGATCAAGCAATAGGAATAAAAACTAAATCCCTGGGGAGTTGGATGTTAGGACAGAGTGCAGTCATTAACCATGACAACGTAGCTGGGCAAGGTGGTGCAAGCCTGTAATTCCAGCACTCTGGGAGACTGAGGCAGGAGAATCACAAATTCTAGTCCAGCCCGGTCAATCTAGCAATCTAGTGAGATCCTGTCTGAAAATAAAAAATAAAAAGGCTGGGAATATAGCTTAGTACAGTAAACTCGTCAGTACCAATACTTAATAAATCACTCACTTGGAAACACATTAATCTGCTAAACCTGGTATTCCTCAGTGAAAAATCAGCTCTGAGAACACTTTATATAGTATAGCTATATATACTCTGCATGTAAAATATATATTTCCTAGAGGGAAAGTCTAGCAAGATTTGAATATTGATTCACTCCTGCTCTGTGACCTCCAAGGCAGTAATATTTTTGTCATGTGTATTTTCTATTCTGCAGTGATCATAGATTCCAGATTTTATACAGATGTAAGATTGTATAATCTTCATCCTTTGCCCCCCAAAAGAACAAATCCTGCTGTCCAGGCAAAATCATTTACATATGTAAGGTCCAACAGAGAACTTTCCAGAGTGATTTTAATCATCCAGAGGCGTTAAACCAAAAGAAATACCAAATCCAGGAGGAAGAGTGTTTTACATCATTTCATTTTATTTTCTCCTGTTATTGGGAAAGAGCTCTCAGAACCTTTGAAAATGTACCTCATCTAGGCAGACTGGAGGTAGCCATGGGCAAAGGTTGGGCAGTGGGTGAGGGGCTCTGATCCTGGATGGGCTTGACTAAGGGCAGTGGCTCAGGCCCCTAATGACTTTTCTTTCTTTTCCACAGCTTCGGTCACTGGGACACCTGGTAAGTACCGTGGTGAGTACCCCACCTACATCCTCTCTCTTCCCCAGCTCCGCCTTTGCCTTCTCCCAGTCCCTTATCTGGAGGTGGACCAGCAACTCAACTTCTGGACCAGGTCAGGTCAGGAAAGGATCACTGCTTCCAGAAGATTCCCTGCCCACCTCTCCTCCCAAACATACAAATAGTGGACAGCCATGGTCCACAGGTGCTTCAGCCCTTCTGGTTTGCTTATGCTGACATGTTATAAGCATTGTCATAGAAAATGACAATTCTGTCCTCCCTTGAAACTGCCTTCCACTCTCTAAATAAATAAAATTAAAAACTTTGAAAAAGTTGTTCTCCAAGAAGTAGAATAGTAATTACCAGGGGTTAGAAAGGGCAGGGGAGGACAGAGAGAGCACTTTTTTTTTTTTTAGACAGGGTCCTGCCATAATTCAGACTGGTCCTGAGCTCACTATGTAGCCGCAATGAGTGAAGCAATCTGGTACAGGGATAATACAAAACCCTCAGTAGGTTTGCTTCACAGAACATGAGGTGGGAGGAACTTGTCAGAATGAAGAAAGCCTCAAATTTAGCAATCCTCCTGCCTCTGCCTCCCAAGTGCTGGGATTACAGATGTGAGCCACCATGCTGGCATTGTTGTGGTATTGATTGCTGGTGGGTGTGAGTCACCACACCTGCTATTGTTGCTTGTGGTTACCAGGGATTGAGCCAGGGACTTTGTGTTTGCTGGCAGGTGCCATAACCACTGAGCTAAATCTCTGGCCCAGAGATAGGAATTTTAATGGGTACAGGTGTACAATTGGATAAGAGGAAAAAACTTCATACCTTCTGTGGTCCAAGATGATAACTATGGTAGACAATAATTAATGGTGTATTGCAAAATTGCTACTAGACAGTCTTTCTTTTTTTAGTGGTATTGGATAATTATATTCATTTTGAAAAACAAATACATGTATAATATTCTCTTTGATCCTTTTACGAGAGGCACTTTTGAATGTTCTCAAACAAATAACAAATGTTTGTAGTGACAGATGTCATCTGATTGTTATACATTATATACAGGTATTGAGAAATTACGTGTACCCTATGTACAGATATTATGTGTCAAATATTTTTTTAGCTTCACTAGAAAATCAAGGGCTTCCTCTCCAAGTAACATTCAAACACACGCAAAATCACATGATTTGTGCAAATTGTTGCATGTGTTGACCAGTCCTTTGCTTTGCACTGATCTGAGGGAGCAAGTCTCGTCCCCTGACAGAGAGCTCTGTCTTTATGCTTTTGCTTGCAGCGTGCTGGACTGAGCTCCAACCAGCACTTCTTTATCTGTGCGGTCTCCCCAGCCCCAGGACTGATCCTCCAGTTTCTCCCCCAATCCACCCTTCTGAGGCCCCAGAGGTTCTTGTGGGCTTGAGAGTGAGGACTGGCTGCCCTGATCCTCTTCCTCAGGGATAAAGAGTGACACCGGGTGAGAACTTCGTCAGATGCCCCCACTTGTCTTCAGCCAGCTCTGGAGAGAGTTTAGCAACTAGTTTCCAAATGCTTCAGTTTACAAAGGCAGAAAGTGAGCCCCAAAAGGGGTGTGTGTGTGTGGGGGTACAGAGACAGAGACTCCACGCACAACACACAAAGACAGAAGGAACTGTTTGGCTATTTCTTGGCACAGTAGATGTATCTCTAGGGAATTTCCTCGCCATTCTCCCTTGCTTCCCTCTTGCACGCTCCTGTGGAGGTTATTCCTGCTCCCTGAGGTGCCCCTGGCCCTTGTGGTCGGCTGCAGCCGCAGAAGCCTCTGGGCCCGGTTCCACTCTCCGAGTGCGCAGTACCAACACAGTCGCTTTGTTGTCTGACTTTAGGGCCTGCTGAGACTCCTGGGGTTCCCCGCCTCATGCTGCCTCCTCTCTCCACCCCTCAGCAGACCTCCCCAAGGCTGTGGTGAGACGGGAGCCCCCGTGGATCCAGGCGCTCGAGGGAGACGTCGTGACCCTGACTTGCGAGGGGGTTCCCGGCTCTGGGAATCAGTCCACCCTGTGGTTCCACAACGGGAGCCCCATTCCCGCCCAGGTGCAGCCCAGCTACATGTTCACAGCTAAGAAGGAGGACAGTGGAGAGTACAGGTGCCAGAGGGGCGGGACCAGCCTCAGCGACCCTGGGGCCCTGGAAGTGACTGCGGGTGAGTAGAGGACAGAGGGGCTGGGAGGGCCTGGAGAGGAACCTGCTGACAGTGTGGAAGCTGGCAGGAAATGGGGCTGGCCCGATTTCTGGGAAGCACCACTTGACCGGCTTGAAGTAATTTTTGGTCACTCATTTCCCTTTTTATCCACTCTTTGGCTTCATATACGTGGATGCGGATATGATTCCTAACACATCATTCCCTGTCGCATATGAGTAACTTATTTTTACCTCAGTCCTGCTTGAGCAAGAAGGTTTATTCTAAGGTGACAGGCAGCTGGGTATGAGAGAAGTGGAGGAGATTCCTACTGCACAAAAACCTTTTCATTTTCAAGCTGAGAAGATTACATGTTTGTAATCTCAGCACTCTGGAAGGCTGAGGCAGGAGAGTTGCAAATCTGAGTCAGGCCTGGGCAATTTAACAATTCAACAAGACCCTGCCTCCAGCCCTTTCATTAATTTTCATTTTGAGTCAGGGTCTTTCTGAATTGTTAAATTACTCAGGACTTGATGCATGTTTGTCAAAGAGATCAATGATTTTACAATGCTCCTGCAGAAAGTAGTTTCTCCATAAAGAAAAACTGTAAAACTGTGGTCGGACTGTGATGACTATTGTTACTGTTACTCTCCATCCTGGTCCTGCCCCTCATCTCAGTTTTCCTCAGAAATGCACAACAGTCTCCTTACTCACCTGTGATGCTGCTGTCATTAGACAAAGTCCTTGCTGACTAGAAGGTCCCTGTTTGTATTCATCAGCAAACCAATATCTGTTGCAGAGTCAAGACTTTCTAGTATCTCCAAAGCATGTTTCTTCTCAATCCTCCCCACCTGTGTCTCCCTAGTCACACTGGGACTCGGGCCCAAGGAGGAGATAGCTTTTCAGGGTCTCTTGAATGTTTCCTAACAGGCAGAGATGCAGCAACCTTCTCCCAGGAAAGGAAAGAGAAGATGAGCACATCCTGAATACCCACTGTATGCCAGAGACTGTTGTAAAGTATGATGTTGTCCTGCCCAGGGAAACTGAAGCCCAGGCACTTAGATTACTTAATCAAGATTACAGTGCTCATGGAAGATTGGAGCAGAACTAGAGATGAAGAGTATCTGATGCCAAACTTAGGCTCTTTCCTCTGCATGTCATGTTCCACTAGACAGGAAAGTCTGGATCTCAGAGTTGAGTCAAGTCCTCCTGGATCTTGTGGTTCTTGTGTCTTCCAGGCTGGCTGGTGCTCCAGACCCCCAAGCTAGTGTTCCAGGAGGGGGAAAACATCATGCTGCGGTGCCACAGCTGGCATAACAGGCCTTTGGCAAAGGTCACATTCTTCCACAATGGAAGAGCCAAGACATTTTTCAATACGTATACCAATTTCTCTCTCCCACGAGCAAACCACAGTCACAGTGGTAATTACTACTGCACAGGATCTATAGGAAATAAACGTCACGAGTCACAGCCTGTGACCATCACTGTGCAAGGTATGGGAACTCCGTCAAGATGTAGGGACAGGAGAAGAGGCAGTGGGCAAAGGCTAAGGTCCTATAGATCTGAATGGAGGTCTGAGGAGTGCCACGCAGCACTGCAGCCAAGAGCTGTGTAAGTTTTGCCCAGGACTGGCCAATGGGCAAGAATAGGGGCTCACAACCTTCCACCTGCAGGGCACATAGGACAAGGCTGTGACCCCATTCTATGCACAGCAATGAAGCAGAGCAGCCTCAC
>PVIC010052162.1:0-12262 GCA_004025085.1 Thryonomys swinderianus | reverse complement strand
CTCCCTCCCACCCTTCCTTCCGTCCTTCCTTCCCTCTCTTTCCTTCTTCCCTCCCTCTCCCTTTCTCTCCCTCCCTCCCTCCCTGACAAGGTCTCACTTTGTGTTCAGGCTGGCCTGAACTCACTATATAGCCCAGGCAAGCCTTGAACTCACAATAATCCTCCTGCCTCTGCCTCTACGAGTGCTGGGAGCCACCACTGTGATGTGAGGTACCGGGAATTAAACTCAGGACCTCATGCTTGTCAGGCAGGCAGGCACTTGGACCACTGAGCTAAATCCCTGTCCCCTGTTTTCTTTCTTGTTTGTTGCCTGTAGGAATTTGCCTATGGTCAGCCAAAAGTAAAATGAGGAGAAGAGATGTGAACCAGAGTTTTTGGAATAAAATTATTGATGGGGGGTGGGGGGCAGGCAGAGATTTAGTTCAGTGGTTCCAGTGCCTGCTTAGAAAGTGCAACATCCCCGGTAATCACATATGACAATACCGGGTGTGGTGACTCACACCCACCAGCAATCAGCATCACATACCACAATACTGCGTGTGGTGACTCATGCCTTGTAATTCCAGCACTTGGGAGGCAGAGGCAGGAGGTTTGCCGAGTTCGAGGTTTTCTTGGGCTACATAGTGAGCAGAGGACCAGCCTGAACTACAAAGTGAGACCCTGTCTCCAAAAAACCGAAAAAACCACAAACAATTATTGATAGCAAGAAGTGTTCCTATGATTCTGTGGTGTTTCCTTTAAGATTAGACTGGATCACATTTTAGTTAATAGCGTCTCCGTGTTATGTTTCTTTCTGTACTGTCAGAATTCCTTAGCTAAATACATTTACCCAAGTAAACAAATAGTCCACATAATACTGTTTGTTACTTTTATCAATATATGCTCCTAATGGCAAATTCAGTGATGTTACTGATCAAAACTGAGGCCTGGGATGGAGGCCTCTTCTGTGTAATACCAGCTACTTGGAAGTGAAGGTCTCAAGTTTGAGGCCAGCCTAGGCAGTTTAATAAGATCTTGTCTCGAAATTTAGAATGGCCTTTGGATATAGCTCAGTGGTAGAGTGCTTGGCCAGCACAGTCAATATTTAGTGCCACAACAAAGAAATAAGGAAAGCAGGCAAGCAAGCAAGCTGGCTAGTTAGCTAATATAATTAAGATTCAGTCCTGTTTTGATTGAGAAAAGTTATATTAAGGGTTATGTTGTATAAATTTTGTTTTGAATCATGATTTTCAAGACATAACTTGGAAGAGAAGATTTTGAATACATAATTTTTATGATGGCATTCTGCTACTTAAATATTTTAGTCTACACTTTTTTCAGTTTTTATTTTTTATTATTGTATGTTTGCAGTACATGATTATATCCCTTGTGGGAGTTGATACTTTGACATAATGTATCTCCATTCTTTCAACATCCTCTCCCCGCTTCTATTTCCTGATCTCCTTCCCATTTGTAAAGCTCTGTCTCCACTCAGTACTTTCCATTACTGCATTGTATATTTTTTTATTTTGCTCTTTATTTATATTTTGGGTTTCTCATAAGAAGCTATGCTATATTTAAGCTTGTATCCCTGGGTTATTTCACTTAACATTATGGTCTCAAGGTGCATCCATTTTCTTACAAATGACTGAAGTTTATCCTTCTTTATGACAAAGAAGTACTCCATTGCTTAATGTAAAGTCTTAATACTTCCATTATACATTCTCAAGGCAGTAGCACATACATTGATCTCTTTGAACTTTTCTGATTACAGTGTACTTTTTAACCAATGCCTTACTTCTGAAATAGGGACCAATCATGGACTAACAATATTTGTCTGACTTTAAATTATCATCTTGAATTGTTTCTGTTTGTCTTTGGAATTTGATATTGACCTAAAGCAAATAGAATAGCTATAGTAGCAAAGTTGAAATAACTGCTTATTGTATACCTTGCATTGCACTAATACATTATTTAATTTAATCCTGAGAATAGTCTTAGGTACCCTTTTAAATTAAGTTTATTAGTACATTTTAGGTATACATTATCACATTTATCGTAGGGAATTTGTACCTGTACATCATATATCTTGAATCTTGTATTTTCCCATTCACCTCTTCTCCTTTTAACCCCTCTTCCTCTTCTCATTTACAAAGCTTTAGGTCCATATTTTCCTTCTTTTCTCATTTTTTCCTTTTCTTCATTTTTTTCCTCTGTCTTCCTCCCTATTTCCCCTACCCATTTGAACATACATTTTCTTCCTATTTCACAGTATCTGTTATACATTTTGGCCCTCAATTATACTTGGAGTTTCTCACACCAGAGAAACAATGTGGTATTTACATGTGTGTCCAATTTATTTCACTTAAGAGTATGGTCTCAAGGTCAATCTATTTAGCTACAAATGTCTCAAGGTTTTTTCTATGGCAGAGAAGTTCTCCATTGTATTAAAAAATCCCACATTGGACCGGAGGGTTAGCTCAGTGGTTCCGGCACCTGCCTCACAAGCTCAAGGTCCTGAGTTCGATTCCCAGTAACCACATACAGTGGCTGGGCGTGGAGACTCACACCCACCAACAATCAATACCATATACCACAGTGCCGGGTGTGATGGCTCACGCCTGTAATCCCAGCACTCTGGAGGCAGGGACAGGAGGATTGCTGAGTTCAAGGCTTGCCTAGGCTACATAGTGAGCTCAGAGCCAGCCTGAACTACAAAGCGAGACCCTGTCTCAAAAAAAAAAAACCAAAACCAAAAACCCACATCTTTTTTATCCATTCCTCAGATGATAGGTATTTGCTTGTTTTAAAGATTTAGCTACTATAACTGTGCCTCTGTGTACATGAATATGCATATATTGCTGTGGTAGGATGCTTTTAATTCCTTCAGGAAGATACCCAGAAGGGAGATACCTTGGTCAGATAGAACCTGTAGTCCTAGTTTTTTGAGAAATCTCCACACTGATTTCCACAGTGGCTGCACCATTCTACACTCCCACCATCAGTGGGGAAGTGTCCTTTTATCCTGACAACTCTGCCAGCATTTGTTATTAGTTGATTTCTTTTTTTAAATTGAGTTTATTCGTACATTTTAAGTATATATTATAATCATTGATCATTGAGAATTTGTATCTGTACAAGATATATCTTAATTATTAATTTGATAACAGCTTTCTGGAGTGAGATGGAGTCTCAGCAGTGTTTTAATTTGTATCTCACAAATGACTAGTGATGCACATTTTTTCATATATTTATTTGCTGTTTCTACTTCTTTGTCTAAGAAGAGTATTCACTTAGATGCCCATTTTTGGATTGGGTCTTTAAATTTGGGGGTTCTGATTCTGTTAAGTTCTTCATGTATTGTAGATATTAGTCTTTTGTCTGAGGAACAGCTGGTGAAAATTTTTTCCTACACTACGGGTTGTCTCTTCACTGTGTTGTGTGTTTTTTTTTGTCCTGTGCAAAGGCATTTTTTTTTTTTTTTTTGAGACAGGGTCTCACTTAGTAGTTCAGGCTGGCCCTGAGTTCACTATGTAGCCCAGGCAAGCCTCCAACTCAGCAATCCTCTTGCCTCTGCCTCCCGAGTGCTGGGATTACAGGCGTGAGCCACCACGCCTGGCTAAACATTCTTTTATGTGCTTTTTCACAGAAAGAATCCTTCAACATGGAAGTTTTGGTACATGCAGCTTGATTAATTATGTATAAATCCAGATTCTGGATTTATGGAATTATGTATAAATTCCAGATTCTGAATGCTGTAGACTTGATAAAGTCAATGTGAGTTTCTCATTATTACAAGAGACAATGTAGCAAAATTCAGTATCACAGGGAAGGAGATATCCCTATGATAGGCAGAATTCCACTCCCTGCCACCCTCAGCTCATTTATTAGTGTGGTGGTTTCTGCTGTAGTTACAACAAAGGCAGCATTTACTTGACCTTAAGGTAGAACATGAACTGATTTTCATGATGGCAAATCCACACTTTATCAGTACTGGCTACCTGTGAGGAATGTGCACATGTTGGATTTTAGGATGGGAAAAACACAATTCTACCTCATTTCACTGAGGAGTTCACTTAGGGATACAGACTTTTTGGTGACAGTAACTGTTACTTTTTGCTTGCACTTGCATAATGTTCACCTGGTAGATACTGTCAGATGACAGGCCTTCCTACATATTCCCCCCTAAAGAAGTACAAGCTGGAAGAATCTTGAGAATTTTTCCTGATAATGTCTTAGGTTGAAGTCTGTTTCTTATGAAACTAATACTGTGAAATGTTCTTCCTTCCAAAGTAAGGCCTTTTTCATTTCTTTGGTAGAGGATTGCAATACAGGCATAGTGTATAGGGAAAGCCCTTACCCAGGTGTGTCCACTGAGAGTAATTTAGATATGCAAATCAGTTCTGCTTCTGTTTGGGAAACTGATCTAAAGGAGACTTCTTTTTCCTTAGGCTAATGCTTTCTTTCGACATTTGCAATTTAAGTTTTTTCTATTCCAGATTCCAGAGATTTTCTAGGTGTTATTATAATGTTCAAAAGGGCAGACTTTAAAAGCAGATGAAGGAATGTAGATAGCTACAAAAACAAGTTTGGAAAAGTAGAGTTTCTTAAGCCCAAAGCACAGTGGCCGTGTGAGGAAGTAGTAGGATATAGGAGAGGAAAGAAGTCTGCAACTTAATATTCTTTGTGAGGAAGTTTGGGTTTGCTCCTGTAGATCACAGGGAAGTGTCTAATGTCTTTTTAAAAAGAGATAGATGGAATCCAGTTTACCTTTATTGATTGATATGACAATGTAGAGGATGAAATGAAGGTAGGAAAACTATTGTATTCATTAGGAGATGCATTCATATTTAGGAGACTATTTAGATTATTCAAGCAAGAATTATTGATTGTAGGCTGGGGATGTGGGTCAGTGGTAAAATTCCTGTCTTGGATGTGCCAGGCCCCGCATTGCACATGTGCATGAACATGCATGCAAAAAGCTTGAATTGTGGATTTTGTATTACACATGCAGAAAAGGGTGTGCTTTATTCATTAATTTGAGAAGTGTTTATTAAATTTCTGTATATTTTAGATGCAGAGTTAGTTATGCATTGGCTTATCAGGATAAAAAAGATACTGGTGTTGAGGATACAGCTCAGCAGTTGAGTTCTTGCCTAGCATGCATGAGAACCTGGGTTCAATCCCCAGTACCACAAAACACCAAACAATAATGTACAGTTTGAACTTCAAAGAGTTTATAATCTAGTGGGAGAATTTATGAATAATAGGCAGTTATCACTGGCAACTGCTATAACAGTGGACTTGTGATATTAACCCAGTCTCAGGGGCAGGAAGGCCTCTAAAGGAACAGAGTTGTATAAGCTATAAGTGTGGAGTTTTTTGATATTGGAAAGACAAATGTTTTAGCTGAGGAAATACGATGTGAAAATGGCAAAGGAAGTCAAAGGAAAACTGCAAGGAACTGTGGAGTTTTTGTATGGGTGGACTGTGGAGAGGAAGGATGTGGGTTGAGAGAAAGGAAGTCAGGGGAATTAAACAGTTACCTCATAAACCACGTAACGAAGTTTGCTTGAGAGCAAATTTATTGTTTTAATGTGGAAGTGTCACGATCAGTTAGATCCTTGAAGAAATTCCTCAGGCTGAGTGATGAGGGGTAGGAAAGGAAGAGTAGAATAGATAATAAAAGAGAAGTGAGTAGGGTTTTAAAAAATTTTATTTTACTTTTTTAAAGCAGAATTAAGAGCTTAAAGAAGGGAGTGGTTAGTTCTGGCTGAGTTCTGATAGGAGCTGAAGAGTGTATACGGACTTAGTCACTTAATTGGTGATTGTCGGGTTGTATTGGAGTGATAAGGATGGAAGTCAGATTCTGCTGGATCGAGGAAGGTTAGCTAGCATGTAACACTAACAGAGTACTCTAGAAATTTAGTTAAGAGGAGATGAAGAACATTGGTGAGGAAAAGGAAGAGGAAAAAATGCATCGATCATTTTAATGAAGATAGTTTTGCTGATGTATTTTCTATAAGGAGAATGGTGAGTTGGAAGAGAAGAACTAACATTATTATTTTTTTTTTTGAGACAGGGTCTCGCTTTGTAGTTCAGGCTGGCCCTGAGCTCACTATGTAGTCCAGGCAAGCCTCGAACTCAGCAATCCTCCTGCCTCTGCCTCCCGAGTGCTGGGATGACAGGTGTGAGCCACCACGCCCTGGCACTATGGTATGTGGTATTGATGGCTAGTGGGCGTGAGTCATGATGCCCAGCATTCTATGTGGTTACCCGGGATTGAACCCAGGACCTTGCGCTTGCGAGGCAGGCGCTGGAACCACTGAGTTAAATCTCTGGCCCGAACTAACATTATTTTGAATATTTATGTGTTAGTACTTTGCAGGGCAAGTAATAAAGATTGAGAAACCCTGTCTGGCATAATTTAGTCAGAGAAAAGGTTGTGAAGTGTAGGAGGGAGAAGGCTGGGGAAAACAAAGGCTATTAAAAGGTCAGGATTTCCAGGTAGAGTAGTTAGGATTCTGACCAGTCCAGGAGTAGGACAACAAATGGGAGTGGAGCTGAAGGGTCTTGACAGTAGGGTCACAGTCAAGGACTTGAAATTGCCCAGAATGCTGATAGTCACTGTGGCAGAAAAGACGAGCAAGATGCCAGATTACTCTTTATACTTTCTAGATGATCTGCAAATTATCATGAAATGGATTTAGATGTGACTACAGTTGAGTGCCATGAACCTTAAAGGACAGGAAGCGTTCTCTGGTGCCCACATTCAAAGGTGTAAAGAATTTTGGAGAAGTAGAGATTGCAGTAATAATCCCATATTCTGGTTCCTGTTCGTGAATGTTTGCCAGTAAAGTTAACATTTTTAGTTGAGCTACTTTGCTAAGAGTTCAGTGAAGACTGTTTTGGGACTAGATTTAACCTCTGATTCTCTGTAGAGAAAGTCACTGTCAGCTCTTTTCATGTGAGTACACTTGGAAAACTGCTGCTAGACAACCTGTTGTCATTAATTAATGTTGCTCTAATCTGGTGTCAGGGATTTAGGATCTTGTTGGGTTAGTGATCTCCCCTCTAGCTATGCTGGCATTGTAAGTACATTAATAGGCTTTAAGAAACATTCATTAAAAACCAGCTAATCACTTTGGAGCTGTCCCTAAGAGTGTCTGAATGAGTCAGACAAGCAGGAGAAAATCCTGAGCCTGAAAGCTACTCTGTCCTTTAGGTTGGTTTGGGCAAGGTAACAGAAGATACAATAGTTATAATTTAATGAGATCTAATATTAGTTTTATAACATATCACTTTAGTATGATGCTTTGTCATTAATATTTTAGTATCTGACAGCATTAGAGTTGACATGCTCCCTCTTTTATTATTTCTTGGCTCCATGACAGAACTATGTATTAAAATGCACTTAAGATTTAATAAGGGATGTCTAAGAAAGTAGTTTAAAAAACATAGAAATCCCAAGTGGGTAGATCTGACTTACACAGTCTAACAATGAGTAACAAATGCCAGTGGTTTGTATTAACAAAGGTATTATGTCAGCTCTTTTGTGTATACCCTCAGTGTTGGAGAGTAAGCATTGGTGGTGTTATCTTGCTCAACATTAGGTTGGAGGAAATAGTTTCCAAGACAGAAATAGCAGAATAGTGTTACTTCATGCCAGCCCTTCTGCTTTTTATATAAGCCTGCTAAAATTTAGAGGTTAGGCAAGAGGTTTTTGATCTAAATGTGACCTGGTAGAAATTTTTAGCTAATGTGTGTGTGTGTAAAATATTAGATATATTCTATATATAATCACTCACAATTGAAGAAATGCTATTTACAAATACATTCCCTTTTACTTGCAAAAATAACATTGTTGTGGAGTTAGGAGAATAGGTAGGCTCAGGTGTTTTGAGTGCTGGAGATTGAATTCAGGGCCCCACCAGTCCTAGGCAACTACTATGTATCCTTCTTCTTAAGGATACATTTAGTGCATAATAATTGAGTATTGGTGTGTCTCTACAATGTATCAACAGACTAAAAAGTGTATACTTCCTATACTTCATTTTCTTTGTTTTTGCTCTCTCTGTCTCTGTGTGTGTGTGTGTGTGTTTTACTGAGATTTGAACCCAAGGTTTTTGCAATGAGTTACTCTGCTCTTTATGTCCTAGACAATAGGGATTACAGATTTGCACCAATATACCTGGGTACTTAGTTTCATTTCTAAGAGTTTGTTTCATAGAAATAATCATTGATCAAAACAAGAATGTAGCTGTAAGAAGATTTACTGCAACACTGTGAAGAATAAGGAAGGGAATAAAAGAAATAGTTTCAAAATCCATCAATTTAGGGCCAGAGGATTAGCTCAGTGGTTCCGGCGCCTGCCTCGCAAGCGCAAGGTCCTGAGT
Source organism: Thryonomys swinderianus (assembly GCA_004025085.1). Taxonomy (NCBI): domain Eukaryota; kingdom Metazoa; phylum Chordata; class Mammalia; order Rodentia; family Thryonomyidae; genus Thryonomys; species Thryonomys swinderianus. Next base: position 3,888 of record PVIC010052162.1, on the reverse strand, counting down.
TCGATCCCCAGTAACCACATACAATGCTGGGCGTGGAGACTCATGCCCACCAGCAATCAGTACCACATACCATAGTGCCGGGCGTGGTGGCTCACGCCTGTAATCCTAGCACTCAGGAGGCAGAGACAGGAGGATTACTGAGTTGAGGCTTGCCTGGAGTACATAGTGAGCGCAGAGCCAGCCTGAACTACAAAGCGAGACCCTGTCTCAAAAAAAAAAAAAAAATCCATCAATTCAAACTGGATGTAGTAGCCCAAATTTGTAACTCCAGCATTTGGAAGGTCTAAGCAAGAGAATAGTTGGGAGTTGGAGGCTAGTCTGAATTACAGAGCAAGACTTTTGTCTTCAAAAAATGAAAAAAGAAATCCATCAGTTCAGAATCTCAAACTGAGTAATTAAAATTATTAAACACTTTCATAATGTTGTAGGAAACTAAAGACACTGAAATCTAAATACTCTTCTTAGTGGTAAAAACCATATTCCATAGTGGTATGTCTATAACAGAATGGTTTCATTTTGGTATGGAGAGATATGTATGTAGGAAAATAGTACAGACGTATTGAAGGGTTTAGGGCTAGTTGTTGAGCAGGCAGTCTTGATGTGCAGTGGGCAGAGACTGGGATGACAAAGTAGAAATTTTTTTTTTTTTGAGATAGGGTCTTGCTTTGTAGTTCAGGCTGGCCCTCAGCTCACTATGTAGCCCAGGCAAGCCTCGAACTCAGCAGTCCTGCCTCTGCCTCCTGAGTGCTGGGATTACAGGCATGAGCCACCGTGCCCAGCACTATAGTATGTGGTATTGATTGCTGGTGGGCGTGAGTCACCATGCTCAGCATTGTGTGTGGTTACCGGGATCAAACTCAGGACCTTGTGCTTGAGAGGCAGACGCTGGAACCACTGAGCTAAATCTCCAGTCCAGAAAAGGTATGTTTTTGAATTTTCTACAATAAATATGGGTTACCGTATAATTTTTTTTTTTTTTTTTTGAGACAGGGTCTTGCTTTGTAGTTCAGGCTGGCTCTGAGCTCACTGTGTAGCCCAGGCAAGCCTGGAACTCAGCAATCCTCCTGTCTCTGCCTCCTGAGTGCTGGGATTACAGGCATGAGCCACCATGCCCGCCTACTGTATAATTTTTAAAAACCCAAATAAAAAAAGTGATCAGCTTTCCAGCGCTTAATTGTCAGAAAAGCTTGTGCTGTTAACTAGTAAGTGGACTAATTGCATCTGATCTTATGATGAAAATATTGACACTCAAATCTTTTCATTTTATACCTCTATTCATGAACAATTTATGGGATTTGGGGAAAGCCATAAATGCTCAAAATTCAGAGAGAATGTTCATTAATCAAACCAGATTGCTAGGTCAAAGGAAATGAAGCATTTTACACAGTTGCTTCTTCAGATAAGGAATGCCTTTCACTAGAAGGCCTTCTTAGGGAGAGCCAACTATTCTGATTCCTGTGTCACACAAATTGTATCTTTTAAGACATAATGTATTCAACTCTAAACTGATACAAAACGTGTTCTTCTGAATTAAATAGTAGAACGTTAGAGATTGACACTTACTGTTGATTTGCCTTGAACTGAGAGGAATCAGATTTTACATAAAAAATTTTATGAAATTAAGTTGCAGTTTTAGAAATGTCACAGACATTTAAAGTTTGGAAATATAATTGGAAAGCAAACATCTATATATGAGTTAAAATAATAAAACATTTCCCCTGTTAGTATGACTCAGTGTGAAAAGTGATAGACCTAAAAGTAAAATATCTGTAATAATAAAAATCAGAAAAAGCTTTAAAACTCTGGATTTTAATCTACAATTACAGCACTGATCTACCATTTTTGAGCCGAATGGCAAAGCTCTAGGCAAGTGTGATTCTTCTAGTTTGCAAAACTTCATTTCCTTTAATAATTTTTGAGCTATTTCAATACTTATATAAGTCTGGAGTCTGTTTTGGAATGTGCCTTGATTTTATTTGCTGTACTTTTGTTCTTGAGGTTATCTGTCTTTGTCAGTGTTCTCTTTGACTTAGATTGGGCCACTTAATAAATTAGTTCTTTTAATCTGATTAAGAACAAGTTTTTGGACTAGTTTGGAAATATAGCCAAATTTATATTTTTTAAATTTATATTTTTGTATTCTAATACATATACTTTTACTGTATTTATTAAGCAAAATGTTCATGTAACCACTTCATAGACTTATAAATCTGTGGCTGTTCCTAAAAATTTGAATGATCTTAGGGTCATAGAAAGAGCGAAGCACTGGATTAAATGAGATGTCTGTGTCAGGCCTTAGCCGATGCTTTCTGAGGCATCAGATCTGCCAGAGTTTATTTTGCAGATGATGAAAGCCATAACTTTGTCTTGCTCTCATCCTCCCTCCTTCCTTTTTCCCCACCCAGCTTCCTCTTTCCCCCATTTTCAGATTGTAATTAAAATCTTTGACTCATTATGGTGAAATTAAGATTTTTAAACATTTGTTTGTCTTTATTTTCAAAATCCATCTTAGATGGGTGGAAGAAAATTTTCAGATCTCTTTCTCCCCTTTCCTGAACTTCAGATATTTTTTGTAAGAGCACTTATGGGTCTTTTACCAACTTTTCTTCGCTTGAGTCCTATAATAGCTTATTTTTAAATTGTCAAAAATGGTATGCTCATAAGGCTAGTACCCTAGAATACTAATAAAAGTGCACGGCTTCTCTGAGACATCTGACTTTTTTTTTTTTTTTTTTTAAAACAGATGAGGGTCTCACAATGTTGTCTAGCCTGTTCCCATACTGGTACCAAGTGATCTTCCTGGTTTGCTGACTATAATACATTGTCATATCATAAACATTTTAAAAAATGGTAAAAGAGGAGTCTTTTATTTGACCTCAGAGATTAAGAGAACTATGTAGGTAATTGTTAAATGGGTTCAATAGATGATTACTGAGAACTGTGTTGTGCGCAGAACATTGTTATCCCAGAGATCGGGAAAAGCTTGGGAAGAAGGAAATACAAACCTTTTCTTTTGGGGAGTTGTCCAGATAGACCTCTAGTGGGTTGGGGATCTATAGCTCATTGGTGCTGTGCCTGCTTGGAAAACATGAGGACCTGAGTTTGCTACCTAGTAGTGACAAAACAAGACAAGACAGAACAAAACAAAACAATAACAAAAACCAAAGGATTTCTAGTATACACTTGCTTTTTAAAAAGTAGTTTTGTTTTTTATTTGGATGATGAAAATGCTGTGAAAGTAGACAGATATGATGGTTGCAAAGCAGTGTGAACATACTAAAAATCATTGAACATACTTAGAAATTACTAAAATAGCAAGTCATGATTATAAAGAATTTTTTTTTTTTTTTTGAGGCACGGTCTCTCTTTGTAGTTCAGGCTGGCCCTGAGCTCACTATGTAGCCCAGGCAAGCCTCGAACACAGCAATCCTCCTGGCTCTGCCTCCCGAGTGCTGGGATTACAGGCGTGAGCCACCAAGTCTGGCATTGTGGTATGTGGTATTGATTGCTGATGGGCGTGAGTCACCACGCCTGGTATTGTTGTATGTGATTACTGGGATTGAACCAGGGATCTTGCACTTGCTAGGCAGGTGCTGGAACCACTGAGCTAAATCTTCAGCCCCCAAGGAAGATTTCTAACAGCTCTCATGAATATCACAGTATAAAAATATAGATATAATATTTAACTAGACATAATTTTGAGATATAACAAACCATAATCTTGCTTGAAGAGTCTTTAATTAAGATACATCCAGTAAGTATTGTGATTCTAGGAAAACAGCAAAAACACATACAATTGAAAATGCACTTCTGAAATAAATATATTTTTTTGAAAAATGGAATCACAACTTTGTTTTCCAAAGTTATTAATAAAATTATATTTAGGAG
>PVIC010052161.1:0-12252 GCA_004025085.1 Thryonomys swinderianus | reverse complement strand
AAACAATTATGTCGTGTTGGCCAATTTTGCTCTTCCAAGAGAATGTACATGTTCCATGCAGTGAAAGAAAATACTTAGTTACCAAAATGATTGGCCCCTAACACACAGGCTGAGGTTTTCAAGCAGAAATCCTGTCTTTTGACCCCACAAGTGTTTACTTCTTGCTAACTTGGAAATCACAGTAACTTGATTTACACCACGGTATAAAGCAAATCAGCTCAATTCAGACTTCATCACATAGTAGAACAGAGTGTGAGCCAAAAGTCTGATAGCAAAGATTCAGTTCACCATCCATAAAGACTTCATGTCTTTTCTAGATGCCAGTGACCATGCCCTTGAAATACTAGGAGCCTGGAAGCAGGTCTCCTCATGTCCACAACTCACTGGGCTAATTTGGGTTCAATCCCCAGTACCGCAAAAATTAAAAATAAAAATAAATTGATTCTCACACCAAAAAACACAACAAATGCAACCAACAGTGACCTCACAGAGATATGAAATATTTATGCTACTCAGCCTAAGAAGAAAGTGACCATAATTAGTCTGATAATTTAGATATTCCAGTTGGAAGGAGACATTTAATAGTGCTGCCCTTCTGATATGGATTCGTATGCATTATCTGTAATTACAAGGAAGGGCACAGAAATAACATTTACCTGGGCATTTATGTTCTCTCCTCTGGTACATGGTCTTGAAATAATACAGTCAATACTCTGACTGTCACACAAATAAGTCACACAAAGAACTAAAGTAAGGGCCAATGATTTATCTCAGTGGTGCCGACATCTACCTGGCAAGACCAAGGTCCCGAATTCAATCCCTGATACCACATACCACAGTGCTGGGTGTGGTGGCTTCCCCCCTGTAACCCCGCACTCAGGAGGCAGGGGCAGGATGATTGCTGAGTTTAAGCATTGCCTGGGCTACATAATGAGTTCAGGGCCAGCCTGAACTGTTGAGACCTTGTCTCAAAAAAACCTAAAAAAAAAAAAAACAACTAAGCTAAACAGTGCCATGCTCACCTCACTCCCGCACATACACAGGGAGCGTTTAGTAACCTATACCTTTTCTTTCCTCACTGCCAGAAGTTGGAAACATGGAACATTTCCCAGTTCCCTTCTTCTTACAAAAACCATACAGGCCGGGCGTGGTGGCTCACGCCTGTCATCCCAGCACTCAGGAGGCAGAGGCAGGAGGATTGCTGAGTTTGAAGCTTGCCTGGGCTACATGGTGAGCTCAGAGCCACCCCGAACTACAAAGTGAGACCCTGTCTAAAAACAAAAACAAAAACAAAACAACAACAACAAAAAAAACCATACAGGGTCCCAAGACAGAAGTTTGTTTCTGCTCTAGCTGCTCTCTGATTGACCATTAGACTTCAACTGTTACTTTCCAGGTAAGTCCTGGCATCTGCATAAGGGGAACTAAACCCTCAGAGAACACGTGAGGAAATCCCTCCGGGTTTTTACTTAAATGACTCTCATTTTACAGCAATGTGAATTTCACATGACCATTATGTAGAGGAGCTCTACTTTATGACTGTATTGATTACATTATCAAAATTCATTTTTTATGTTCTCTATCAGTTTTAGGGGTTAACTGACTTGATTTGTGTTAAAAAATATTAATGGACAATATAAATTGGAGAAGTGTGGTATTTACACATAAGCTCTTTCTCTTGCTTTTTAATCACAGCTTAATGAGAATCTACTAGATGGGAATATGGAAAAAATGTGCACAGGTCAGAGAAAATTTAGATACTAAAAAATGTGTAAATTAATCTCCTAATGGCCATTGGGGAAAACTGTGAACAAACACGATTTCGGTGTCATGAAAATAACCACTGATCATTAAAATGTAAAATTTCTGGTGCCACTGGAGTTATTCAGATGTTGGTATATGGGAGTGTGAAAGTATTAGGAAAGGTGTTGATCAGATCAGTATGAGTAAAATGAGTTATTTCACAGTAAATGGAAACAACAACATAGACAGACGTGCTAATAGAGATAGGTGTGCTGCACCTTATTTCTTACCTATATAATTATATCCAGTCAGGGAAGGCAAATGATTAATTGCAAAATTAGTACCACAGTTTGTATAACATTATTCATATGAATAACTTCAAAAATCATGTAAATTAAAATCTCTGACCTGCTCTTTATCACAATTTCAAATTTGGAAAAATGTGATTCCTACACTCATTAGTATTTGTCTGTTGTTCTGCCCTTACTATGCCCTAAACTAAGAAAACAATTCTATTTAAAGGTTATATATTTTCCACTAGATGCAAATGGATGTCAATATGTATCAAAAGAACAGTTATGTAAAACAATATGGTAAAGGAAAATATCCTTGGAATACTCTAGATCATGTGAAAATTCTTCTCATTTTAAAGTATACTAGTACATTTCATCTCTAAACATACAAGAACTAAAAAGCCTTTTTACTACCTTACCTAAGAAACATGCTAAACTCTATTTTTAAAAAGGGAGTAGGGACCAGAGATTTAGTTCAGTGGTTCCAGCACTGCCTGGCAAGCTCAGGGTCCTGAGTTCAATCTCCAGTAATCACATACCACAATACCGGGCGTGTTGACTCACACCCACCAGCAATGAGTACCACACACCACAGTGCTGGACGTGGTGGCTCACTCCTGTCATCCCAGCTCAAGTTCGAGGCTTGCCTAGGCTACATAGTGAGCTCAGGGCCAGCCTGAACTACAAAGCGAGACCCAGTCTAAAAAAAAAAAAAAAAGGAATAAAACTAATAATTTTACCTACCTATGGCAAGTGATTAAGATAAAAAGAAATACTGTCAATAGTAGGATAATAATAGCTCTTGAGAATTTACAGGAAAAGCTTCCTACTACTTGACATCACTCTTTGTTGTGATATGAACCGTAAGGTATTGTAGAGTAAAATAAATGATGCATCAGTGAAGGAATGATGAATACAAAGTAGCCAATTCAGTGATTGCATATGTATGATGTATATATGTGATGCCATGGAGAGAGTATGGAACTTTAGCTCTGTTCAGCAGAACTGTACCATATGTGGATTCTTTAGAAACACAACAGTCTATGCAAAAGAGATGACGCATGAGTAGATTTCCTTCCTGCCAACATTGAAGAATGCAACCTTGAATATATCACTTCTTAAGAGAAGGGTGCTATCCTTATCACCACTACCATCACCACCACCTTCCCTCCTTCCTTCCTTCCTTCCTTCCTTCCTTCCTTCCTTCCTTCCTTCCTTCCTTCCTTCCTTCCTTCTCTCTTTCTCTCTTTCTCTCTTTCTCTCTTTCCTTCTTTCCTTTCTTTCTTTCTTTCAACAGGGTCTCACTTTGTAGTTCAGGCTGGCCCTGAACTCACTATGTAGTCCAGGCTGGCCTCAAAGTCACAGTATTCCTTTTGCCTCTGCCTCCTGAGTGCTGGATAACAGGTGTAAGCCACCATGTCCAGCACTGTGGCATGTGGTACTGCGGATCAAATTCAGGACCTCACACTTGCCAAGCAGAGGCTGGAACTGCTGAGCTAAATCCACCACAGCCATTCTTATGATTATCATCACAAGCCCTTCATGAGCTTCGGCTCCATTGCCACCAACACCACATTCATCATCATCACTACCACAAATCCCCCCATACTCTTCTGCTTCACTGTCATCAATATCATCATTATTGTCATGCTCGCCATCAAGAACAGCACCATCATCACCTTACCACCCTCCTCTCCATGATCACCACCACCATCATTCATAGCAACATCCTCACCATCATTACCACTATCATCACCATCCCATAAGTATATCATCAGCAACATAACCATCATGCTCAACATCACCACTGTCATTACCATCATCACCAATAGCATCACAATCATCAGCAACATCATCACCACCATCATCACCAATATCATCACCATCATCATCATCTCATCTTACTCATCACAACCATGATAACTGGTAACATTACCATACTTGTAACAATTACTTTTCTGTCCCTGGGACACAATGCACAACACTCACAACTTAAAGATGGGGCTTACCATGATTCTTATTCAGCAAATTCAAAGCAGAAATAGCATTGTGCAAGGAAGTCACTCAACTGACGGCAACCAGGAAGCAGAAAGAGCTGGTCATGGTCCCAGTGACCTACCTCCACTATGGTGCCCCAGCCACTGGAAAGTGATAATACAATTATCACTATCATCACTACCACCGTAGTCCTCCTCATCATCATAAACACCATGATATCACCATCACCTGCATCACTACATCACTATCAACATCATCATCACTATCATAAGTAAGCTAGCAGATTCTCATTATCTACCATCTCCTGCCATAACTTCAGGTACTTCACTTCTTTATCTGACCTTTTGCTCCTAGTTCCTCACAACCAACCATATCGTTATCATTTTACAAACTAAGTGTCAGAAGCTCAGAGAGATCACATGTCCAAAATTACAAATCAAGTAACAATCTGAGCGACTATTTTTGTCAGTCGTGTCTGAAAGCCCACCATACCTAAGAGTAATAATAAGAAGATGGGGCTGATCCTGCGGTTTGCAACTTGCTTCTCTACTGAAATCACCTGAGGAGATTCTAAAACTGATATTCTAGGCAAACTCTTGATTGTTAGTTACTTCAGCATCCCTGGCTGGGCCCCCAAATTGCTATTTTTATGCCACTCTACATGGTTCCAGTGAATGGCTACGATCTAAAAACCAAGGGATGGGTAGATCTTAATGAGTTGTAACAACCCATGTGAAGTTTTGTCAACCAGACAAGTTCATTAGAAACTTAGTATCCAGAGTTCCCACCCCCACCTCCTGCTGAGTAGTCACATTAGCACCGTCTGCCTGGCATGTATCAAAACTCCACATTCCCAGAAGGAAAACAGATGTTCCACATAAACAACACTGCATGTGCAAATAAATTAGGAACAGTTAGCTCATCTTATTAGTTAGGGAATGATGGGAAACCTCTCCGAACTTCAGTTTCCAGATCCTACTCCAAAGTCAACTATTTAAACATCTTTTTTTTTAAAAAAAAAATCTGGTTTCATTGACACAGAAGTTATAATTATAGTTGGAAGACTCCAGCCTGCTGTCCCATAACACAGTGGGGCTGACCATGGCCAAGTAGGCATCTCTGTAGGGACCAGTTTCCGATCTCTCACAGTAACATTTTTCTACATACTGAACTACAGCTATTTCCGGATGGTAGAGTCTACACCTATGATTTGGTTTCACTCTTCTTTCTAATTGGCTCTGTCAATTTTTTAAATGAACAGGTACAAGTTTCACAAAACCACAGATACATTTTTAAAAAGAAAAATCACCAAGCCGGGTGTGGTGGCTCACGCCTGTCATCCCAGCCCTCGGGAGGCAGAGACAGGAGGATTGCTGAGTTTGAGGCTTGCCTGGACTACCTAGTGAGCTCAGAGCCAGCCTGAACTGCAAAGCGAGACCCTGTCTCAAAAAAAAAAAAAAGAAAAGAAAAATCACCAAGCATAACTTTCTGGGATGATATCTAAAATATTAAGTATGCATGAGGGAAGAAGAAGAATTCTCAGTTCAAATGTTTCTAATTTATGCTTGGAAATGCAATTATAATTTGCTTGGAAACTCAATTATAAATACTAATTTATTAGATGTGATTGCAATTAATTTGTTTCCCAAGCATATTATCAATTTTAGCCCTGAACAGTATAAAATTGGAAGAAAACCAAGGAAGGGGGTTGGAGAGAAGGTGGAGAAAGTTGACTAAAGTCGTTAAATAATAGAAATTAGTTCTGGTTTTCTGTTGCATAATAAGGCAATCTACAGAGTCAGATTTCAAACTAACCGAGTCTAAAGTATCCTGACACACAAAAATGATTAATGCGGGAGGGTATGGAAATAATAAATACCCTGATTTGATTATTATACATGGTATGCATGTAATGAGTTATTAGCCTGTAAGACATAAAGATGTACAAATATTATAAGTGAAATTTAAAAAATTCAGATGTTTTGAAAATCAGAAACCTGTATATGAGAGAAGTCACTTTCCTGTGATATATACTCTCTTTTTTTATACTGATCCTCATTTGTGTTTCTCTCAGTTTACTCTTTAGTTTGATGCTATTTATTTAAATTTTTAAAAATTTATTTGTTTTGTGTGGTTCCAGAGATCAAACTCACGATCTTGTGCTTGCAAGGCTGATGTGGCCCTACCGAGGTAAATCCTCAACCCTGATGCTCCTCTGGCTATCGAAGTGTGGCGTTTTGTCTGTGAATACACATTAAGTCAGCAACACTCTAGAATCTTGCTGCAAGGTCTTTGAAAGATGATTTAGCACGTAAATAATTGCAGAATTTTTAAAAGCCCCAGAGAACCAAGGATGGGTGGAGCACGGGGTCTAAACTGTCACTGCTTCCCCTCTCCTCCTGAATGCATTTTGTTACTACCGGACATCATCAAGAATGCCTGTGAAACGCGTGGCCCATCGAAGCCTCTGTGCATCGGTCAGAAAGCAAACTGGTGCTCTCGGATCTAGCACTCTGATACTGAACAGAGGAGACTCTGGGGATGGCGCTGCACTGGCCTGCGCGTGGGACCGTGCCTCTGGGACACGCGGCACTGAGCTTTCCCCTCCCGCCACTCGGCGTCACGGCTCCCGTGGAACTTGAGCATGGCCTCCACGGGGCTGATCCCAAGACACAGGCCAAGTCTCGCTGCTGTTGCAGTTCTGAACCCACATGGTCATCCCTTCGTTTTGGATGAGCTCCCCCTGTTCGGGGTTTGGAACGCCACAGTCCTGTGGGTTCCTCTCCCACCTTCCTTTCCTCTACCTCTGATTTGCTCGTTCTTCTCATCCTTCCTGTGTTGCTGGAGATCAGAGCCAAACCCAGGGACCTCCACATTCTATTGTTAGCTCCTCTGGGCCCAGGGCTGCATATCATCTATCATGCATGGACTGAATCATCAACAAGGATTAGAGGAAGTACAGAAGAGCCACACTCTAACATTCTCAGGAAGACGTGTCCCACTAAGACATCTTTTATTAAAAATAAAGTCTACTTTTTATATCAGGCTCTAATTTAATCAACCATGACTAGTTCATGAACTGCACGTTCAAAAAACTACAGGTGATTCTATCTCTAAATCCCACGATACAGCACGCAGAGATAGTTTTACAAGAAAGAAAATGTGCACCTATATTCAAAAAGAACAGCACCTGGGGCCAAAGGTTGAGCTCCGTGGTGCTGCCACCTGCATCGCAAGGGCAAAATCATGAGTTCAATCCCCGATACCACCAGAACAAAACAAAACAAAATGAACAGTACCAAAGCCCGTTGCTCTTTGTCCCTTGGAGAGCATATTCTGACCAGGTAACCCTCTGTCCACTGAACCCTGTGTGCTGATTGCCTGCACTCCCTGCACACATCTGGAATATATTACATTGTTTTGTGTTTAGATCTCATCAGCTTCTTTCGATTCCTTTCACCGTTTTTCAGCTGCTCCCCATCTGAAGCTTTCGCTGCTGTCCCTGAAGAGATGGATTTAATTAACAGCGTGGATTTTGAAGACATACAACCACTTGTGCAGGGAGGAAAAGATGACAAGATCCTCACCACCCTGACCCCACACTTTCAGTTTCTCACACTCTTAGTTTCTGAGGTCTCTTTCTGGTAGAGCTGAGACGCTCTGTGGCTGCAGAGCAACCTTGACTGGGAAAAGACATCTGTCTTCCTTCTCTCCCACAAAGCACTGCTAATTAACCATGAATCTTCATCAGAATTATAGAAGAACTACAATTTTCTTCTTGTTGAAGCATAGGCATGTTCAAGGAGGGTTGTTGGGCCAATTACTTTAGATAACAGTTCATCTTTTATTTTCTGATGAGAAATCAAACATTATCTTCCGGGCTGGAGGGTTAGCTCGGTGGTTCCGGTGCCTGCCTTGCAAGCGCAAGGTCCTGAGTTCAATCACAGGTAATCACATACAATTCTGGGCATGGAGACTCACGCCCACCAGCCATCAATACCACATACCACAGTGCCGGGCGTGGTGGCTCACGCCTGTCATCCCAGCACTCGGGAGGCAGAGGCGGGAGGATTGCTGAGTTCCAGGCTTGCCTGGATTACATAATGAGCTCAGGGCCAGCCTAAACTACAAAGCGAGACCCTGTCTCAAAAAAAAAAAACCAAAAAAAACCCCCACATTACTTTCTATTCTGTGTGTTGTGACACAGACTAGGTTTGAGATGAAAAAATTAGAACAGACTGCAGTTAAAGAGAAATGTAACTAGAAGTCACACCATCTGGGTTTTAGGTTTTATACCTCTGTTACCCAACCATATCATCCGGGACTAATCCACTTCTTCTCTCTTTATGCATCAACCTGCTCGCCGATTGCGTAATAGGCACATATCCAGCTTCTTCCAGGAAGTGGGAGGGAAATCCAATTGAACAGGCTTGAACAACATGTTGAGGAGCAAAACACCTTGAAGCAATGGACGAACAGCTGTCTCTGCAGTTTGTTGGTGCTGATGGCGTAGTTCAGGCTACATGGTGATGTGGAACGCCTCATCCCTCAGCTCCTGACTGACTCCTGAAACAGGCGCGCTCAGCTGTCCGTCAGCTTGTGACTGTCTTGCGCCTCTGATGTTGACGTCTAGTAAGTTTCTATTTAGGGCTGAGGAGCCTGAGCCAGAAAGACGGGAATCAACGATAGGAGCTGCGCCGTGTTGAAGGGCACAGTCCACAGACTACCTTCCACCGAGACTACAGCGCCACTATTCAGAATACACAGGACTCTTCCACACACCATTAAGAAGAAAACACGGTCCTTGGAAAACGAAGGTCCCGTCACTACACAAAAGGTTTAAATGCATAAAAAACACATTTTGGAAAAAAACACATTTTGTGAGTAGTGAAGAAAAAAAAATAAGTTTATCATGGTTGCCTGTTTGTGTATCTGTCACATTTTAAAATCATGATATATGAGCAATTATTTAGCTTTAGAAATAGCTGCTGGGGAGCAGGGATTTAGCTTAGTGGTTCTGCCTCACAAGCACAAAGTCCTAAGTTCAATCCCTGGTACCACATTAAAACACACACACACACACACACAATAGTTGCTGGGAATAAGTAAGTAGCTAAGTACATTTTATGAATGTAATTATGACGATTCTTTTTCCTGGAATGGAAAATTTCCTGTAAAGGGTAAGATAGTAAATATTTTCAGCTCTAAGGTCATAAAATCTGTAACCATCGCTCAACTCTGCTGCTGCCCCACAAACGCATCCGGAGACCTTATGTCGGTCCACCGTCCAGCCGGCCATGTGCCAATAAAGCCTTATATGCAAATCCAGGCAGCGGGTCGGTTTTGCCTTATGGAGTACAATTTGCAAGCACACACCTTAAAACACAAATAAGGTCAGGCTGTCTTACACATTAACACATGGGGCACACATATTTAACAGCCTTGCTGCTGCCAGAGTCAGATCTGTAGGCCCTTTGCGGGTCTGAAATTTTCCCCAGCAAAAGCCCAGATTCAGGACATTACACTCTTTTCACGCGCTCTCCTTGGATGAGATGGTCTGGGTTGGATAAGGTCTCTCGGCTCTCAAAGGGTTTTAAGCATCTAGCCTATGGCTACAGAACACTCAGACGTTTACTACAAGATAAAAAGAGAAAGCAAGAAACACACAGGGGTGGAAAAGCATTGGGAGAGACGCTGTAGCTTATTTTGTGATTTAATTTAAAAGTACATCTTCAACTCAGCCAGGGTTGCCAGGTGCAGAGCAACTGGCAGGATAACCCCGAAGCACGAGTTCAGTGCATTACTCAAGGCTTTACTCTCTCAGAATTAAAACTATTTCCAAAGATTTCCTGACAGGAATGCTTAGGGCCGAGGTGCTTCTGCCAACAGGCATCATTGCCAAGAAGTCCTCAGATGATCAGTATTCTAGCCAGACACAAGCTGCTGAGAAAGAATCATCAGGACAAAATAAATCTGAGATTCAGAAGAGGAGGGAGTGATCACTGGAGAAGCTCAGACTCGTTTTCACGGAAATAACTACGGCACCATGATCCCTGCTGAGTGACCCAGAGGAGCCACCCACACCCGGGCCTGGGCGGCCGCAGACAGGTGCACAGGACAGCGAGCTGGGCCCAGCCCTTTCGCCCGGGTCCCGGCCGTCCCACTTGATGAGTCTCTGCTCGCTAGCGCTTTCCTGGCTTCCCCCATACTCAGCTCCGGGGGGATTTACCAGCTGCCTTGGTTCACCCTGGGGTCATCTGAATGTCAGATCAACAGTCCACTTCGAGGTCCTGTGTGTGATGCCAGTTCTGCACTTAACGTCTCAGAATAGAATCCCTGTACAAGCGGGATAGCGCTGGTTTACACCACAGGCACGACTGGACCATGAGGTATCCCCGGATCCCTTCAGAGATACCCCATGGCACAATTTCATTCATTTTTTAAATAAATTGAGTTTATCGGTACATTTTAGCATACACTATGATCACATCCCTTATTGAGAATTTGCACCGGTACATGATGTATCTGAATTCTTTTTTTTTTTTTTTTTTTTTTTGCTTTTTGAGACAGGGTCTCCCTTTGTAGTTCAGGCTTGCCCTGAGCTCACTATGGTGCCCAGGCAAGCCGCCGCGAACTCAGCAATCCTCCTGTCTCTGCCTCCCGAGTGCTGGGATGACAGGCGTGAGCCACCACGTCCGGCATTGTGTATCTGAATTCTTATTTTTTCCCATTCCTCTGCCCTCTCTTCAAGCCCTACCCCCAATATACATAAGCTTCGTTTCTGTTTTTTCGTTTTTGCCATCAATTTTTTTCTTTCCCTTCTTTGCTCCCCCCCCCCACACACACACAATTTCCCTTCCTTTTATTTTCCTGTGTCACAATCCATATCATATTATTTGGGACCTCATCTACACTTTCAGTTTCTCACACTAGAGAAATTATATGGTATTTACACATCTTTATCCTATTTATTTCACTTATGAATATGTCCTCAAAATGCATCCATTTAGCTATACATGTCTCTAATTTATCCTTCTTTATGGCAGAGAAATACTCCATTATATAGTTTTTAAAACCCCACATCTTCTTTATCCAGTCTCCAAAGCATGGGCATGGAGGTTGTTGCCAAGACTAGGCCATGGTAAACTGTGCTGCTATAAACATGGGTGCACACACGTCGCTGTCGTACGGTGCTTTTAACTCTCTTGTGAACTCCACAGTTTCATTCCGATGCCAGGGGGCATGTGTCTGGTCTGCCCTCGAAGACCCTGCAAGGGCATCCTTTAGTGCCCTGTTAGGCTCCCTTTCTCCTGCTTTCCCTGTTGGTCCTCAAGAAACTTTAGATTCTCCTTCCCCTCAGGACCACTGTCTGGAGCCGGGCAATGCACCGGCCCCCCAGCTTCCCGGCTGCTCCTTAGATGAAGCCAAGCTACAAGAGCTGGCTCGAAAGTCATCGCTGGGGATGATACACACCGACCCTTGAGTACACGTCTTTGCCTTTGCCCTCTAAGCGATGGGACGGGTAGAGGAAGGTGCGCCCCCCACAGGGAAGAGTAGGCAGCCACTGACCCAGGACAGGGGAGCCCCAAAAGGGATCCGTGACCCGAAAGGACTGAGAAACCCCACTTGTGACCGTGAGAGTCCCTTCTCCCCAAGGGCAGGAACATTTGCACAATAGGCAGAAAACTGGAGAATAATCTTGGCACGTCGTGCTTTCCCCGGTGCAGGGAAAACAGCGAGGGGGGTGTTCTCTTACCTCGCAGAAGCTCTGACACTGGTGTTTCCTCAGGTCCCCGGGTTCCTTACAGGGTTCCAGGCACTGGGAGAGAGACACACAGATCGATAAGACACAGATAGAAAGCGAAGCCAAAGGAAGCATGGATGGATGAAGGAGCCAAATATCCTCAGTGGAGGAAAGACAGCCTCTTTCACAAATGCTGCTGGAAACACTGGGCTTTAACCTGTCATAGACGAAAGCTAGACTTATCTCTGTCACTGTGTACAAAACTAAAATCAAGGGCCGGAGGGTTAGCTCAGTGGTTCCGGTGCCTGCCTCGCAAGGGCAAGGTCCTGAGTTCAATCCCCGGTAACCACATAGAATGCTGGGCGTGGAGACATGCCCACCAACAATCAATACCGCATACCACAATGCCGGACGTGGTGGCTCACGCCTGTCATCCCAGCACTCGGGAGGCAGAGACAGGAGGATTGCTGAGTT
>PVIC010052160.1:0-12280 GCA_004025085.1 Thryonomys swinderianus | reverse complement strand
CCACATACAACACTGGGCGTGGTGACTCATGCCCACCAGCAATCAGTACCACATACCACAGTGTAGGGTGTGGTGCCTCATGCCTGTAATCCTAGCACTCGGGAGGCAGAGGCAGGAGGATTGCTGAGTTTGAGGCTTGCCTGGGCTATGTAGTAAGCTTAGGGCCAGCATGAACTACAAAGCGAGACCCTGTCTCAAAAAAAAAAAAAAAAAAAAGCCCGGTGTGGTGGCTCATGCCTGTAATCCCAGCACTCAAGAGGCAGAGGCAAGAGGATTAATGTGTGTTAGAGACTATCCTAGGCTACATAGTGAGCTCCAGGCCAGCCTGAACTACAAAGCGATTCCCTGTCTCAAAAACAAACAAACTAGGGCCGGAGGGTTAGCTCAGTGGTTCCGGTGCCGGCCTCGCAAGCGCAAGGACCTGAGTTCGATCCCCAGTAACCACATATAATGCTGGGCGTGGAGACACGTCCACCAACAATCAACACCACATACCACAATGCTGGACGTGTTGGCTCATGCCTGTAATCCCAGCACTTGGGAGGCAGAGACAGGAGGATTGCTGAGTTCGAGGCTTGCCTGGGCACCATAGTGAGCTCAGGGCCAGCCTGAACTACAAAGCGAGACCCTGTCTCAAAAACAAAAAACAAAAAAACAAACTAACAAACAAAACAAAACAAGAAAGCTTTGGAAGAGATTTTTTAATTTTTGTGGTTCCAAGGGTTGAACCCACGGCCTCATGCATGCAAAACAAGCGCTCTGCCACTCAGCTACATCCTCAAAACTAGAACAACAAATGTGTCCTCAGCGTCCCATCCCAGTTCCTTACATTCTCATCTCAATTCATATCAAAGAACGAAGAAAGTCAGACTTATGATTGGTATTTTTAAAGGGTCAGTGTTACTGCTAAGTGTTTAGTCCTACATTAAAAATTTAAATATATTTTAAAAGTAGTGGGATGGCTATTTTAAAAAGCAGAAATTATTAAGTGTTGGCAATGACACAGCAAAACTGAAATCTTCAAGCATTGGTGGTGGGAATGTAAAATGGTTCTGCTTCCATGGTACATGTACATAACAAATTTTAGTTCTTGGTTCATCACCTTTTCCCTATATTTTTTATTAGTACATATGTGAAAGGGCTGGGAATGTAACACAGCGGTGGAACATGTGTAACATCCAAGTTCGATTCTCATTACCAACACCAAAAAAAGGAATATTACTCATCTTTTAAAAAGGGAAGAAATTTTGACACATACTATAATGTGGATGAACCTTGAGGACATTATTTTAAAGAGAATAGCTAGTCACACAAAGACAAATACTGTTTGATTACATTTTAGTCAACTCTCTACCAGAGGATGTTCAATGGTGGCTGTCAGGAGTGAGGTGCAAGGGAAAATGGGGAGTTTGTAGTTAATGGACACAGAGTTTAAGCTGATTAAAAATACAAAGTCCTGAGGCCAGAGATTTGGCTCAGTGGTTCCAGTGCCTGCCTCTTAAGCACAAGGTCCCTGGTTCAATCCCCCGTAACATACAACAAGGGTGTGGTGGCCACGCCCACTGGCAATCAGTACCTCATACCACAAATGCCAGGCTTGGTGGCTCAAGCCTGTCATCCCAGCACTCAGAAGGCAGAGGCAGGAGGATTGCTGAGTTCAAGGCTTGCCTGGGCTACATGGTGAGCTCAGGCCAGTCTGAACTACAAAGCAAGACCCTGTCTCAAAAAAAGAAAAAACAAAGTCCTGGAGATGGATGGCAGTGACAATGTGAATGTACTTAATGCCACCAAACTCTACATTTACAAAAGGGTTCACGTGGTAAATTTTTGTTATGTGTTTTATGACAACTTTTTAAAATATAGCTAACCAAAAGAACTGTCTTCAACAAAGGGTGGTATATTCATACAACAGATAAAAAAAGGAATGAAGTACTGATACATGCGATAGCGTGGATAAACCTTGAAAATATTGGGCTAAGGAAAAGTAGCTGGACGTGACATCTTATGCTGTATGATTCCACATATGCGAAATACGCAGAACAGGCAAATCCACAGACAGGAAGAACACTGACTGCCCTGGGCAGGGGAAGGGGATGGGGAATCTCTTCACAATGGATGTGGGTTTCCCACTGGGAATAAAATGTTCTAGAACTATACTGGCCATAGTCACACAAATCCTTACTCTCTACCATACAAAATTAACTTAAAATGAATCAAAGACCTGAACTTTAGAGTTAAAAATGTAACTCTGGGGCCAGAGGGTTAGCTCAGTGGTTCCGGCGCCTGTTTCGCAAGCGCAAGGTCCTGAGTTCGATCCCCGGTAACCACATAGAATGCTGGGCGTGGAGACACGCCCACCAACAATCAACACCACCTACCACAATGCCGGATGTGGTGGCTCACGCCTGTCATCCCAGCACTCGGGAGGTGGACACGGAAGGATTGCTGAGTTCGCAGCGGCTTGCCTGGGCACCATAGTGAGCTCAGGGCCAGCCTGAACTGCAACGCGAGACCCTGTCTCAAAAAGCAAAAAAAAAAAAAAGTAACTATGGGGAGGAAAAATTTGTGTTTGGAAATGATTTCTCTGACAGAACACCAAATGCACATATAATACAAGAAAACATACAGTTCAAGCCTAGCCCAGGCAACTGTGTGACCCAAGACCCCATGTCAAAAATAAAAACTAACTGGTATGGTGGTGCAGAGTTGAAATCCCAGTGCTCAGTCAGGAGTCTGAGACAGGGGACCACTTCAAGTTCAGAGTCAACCTGGGCTACATAGTGAGACCCCATCAAAGAAAGAAAAGAGAAAAAAAGAATGAAAGAGGAAGAAAAGGGAGGAGGGAGAAAGAGAGAAAGAAAGAAAGAAAAATGAAAGGAAAATCACACTTAATTAAAACTGAAATCTTTATACATTAGAAGACATGCCATATAGGTGTGATTGTGCATCCCTGTAACTGTTGTACTTGGTGGCTGAGGCAGGAGAGTCATCTTGAGTTTGAGGCCAGCTTGGGCTACGTAGAGAGCACAAGGACAGCCTGAACTGCATAGTGAAATCCTGTCTCAGTAAAACAGTAACAGAAGCTATTTCTAAAACATTTATCTGGTAGAGGGATAATATTCAGAATATATAAATAACTCCTATGACTCAACAATAAAAACTCAATTCATAAATGATCAAAGGATTTGAATAAATATTTCTCCAAAGAAAGTATCCAATAATCACATAAAAAGATACACAACAACCTTAGTCATTAGAGGAACAAAAATCAAAATCACAATACAGTATCATCATCACTTCATACCTAGTAGGATGGCTACAATTTTTTTTTTTTTTTTGAGACAGGGTCTCGCTATTTGTAGTTCAGACTGGCTCTGAGCTCACTATGTAACCCAGGCAAGCCTTGAACTCAGCAATCCTCCTGCCTCTGCCTCCCGAGTGCTGGGATGACAGGTGTGAGCCACCACGCCCGGCACTGTGGTATGTGGAATGGATTGCTGGTGGGCGTGAGTCTCCACGCCCAGCATTGTATGTGGTTACCGGGGATCAAACTCAGGACCTTGCGCTTGCGAGGCAGGCACTGGAACCACTGAGCTAACCCTCCAGCCCTGGCTACAATTTTTTTTAAAAAAGAAAATAAGTGTTGGTAAGGATGGAGAGAAACTGGAACCCTCAAAGATTGCTAGTAGGGATTTAAAAATCATCTTACCATAGTGGAAAACAGTGTGGCAGCTCTTCGAAAAGTTACACATGGGGCCAAGGATTTAACTGGAGTGGTACTGTGCCTGCCATGCAAGCACAGGGCCCCAGTTTGATCCCTGGTACTGCAAAAGCGAAACAAAACCATATATATATATATATATATATATATATATATATATATATATATATATATATATATATATATATATATATATAAATAAAACGCACACACATATATATACACAGATGCACATATACACATGTACGCATACACACACAAGTCCTATATTATTTTCAGACAGGGTCTGTCTAAGTGGCTGAACTGCCCAGGCTGGGCTCAAATTTGTGATCCTCCTGCTTCAGTCTCCAGGAGTGCTGGGAGTACAGGCTTGTGCCACCATACCCTGCTAACACGTGTTAAAAATAAAATAAAATTTAAAAAGTTAAAAATAGAATTAACACATGATCCAACAATTCCATTGCAAGATACAACCCCCTCAAAAGAAACTGAACGCAACAACTTGAACAAATACTTGTATATCAATGTTTGTGACAGCATTTTTCACAAGAGTCAAAAGTTGGAAACAACCCAAATGTACACCAATAACAAATGGATAAACAAAATGTTGAATACAGCCGGGCGTGGTGGCTCACACCAGTAATCCCAGCACTCGGGAGGCAGAGACAGGAGGATTGCTGAGTTCAAGGCTTGCCTGGGCTACATAGTGAGCTCAGGGCCAGCCTGAACTACAAAGCAAGTCCCTGTCTCAAAAAAAAAAATGTTGAATACACACACACAACACAACATTAACATTCATTCTAAGTAATGCAGCCAGATGTGTGCCACACGCCTGTAAAACCAGTACCTGGGAGGCGGTGAGGCAGGAGCATAATGTGTTTGAGGTTATCCTGTACTACAAAGCAAAACCCTGTTTCAAAAAGAAATTTTTTAAGCAGGGCATGGTGGCTCATGCCTGTAATCCCAGCATTCGGGAGGCAGAGGCAGGAGGATCACAAATTTGAGCCCAGCCTGGGCAGTTCAGCCACTTAGACAGACCCTGTCTGCAAATAAAAAAGGATTACAGATATAGCTCTGCCTGGGCTACATAGTGAGCTCAGGGCTAGCCTGAACTACAAAACGAGACCCTGTCTCAAAAACTAAAACAAAAAAACTTTTTTTTTTAAAAAGAAAGGCTGCATCCATAATAAAAAGGGAGTAGGGAATTTAAATTTGGAAAATCAAGTAGCAAGGGCTTAGATTCACTATGTTACTTTACATCTTCTCTACATGTTTGACATATTTATTTGAAATAAAAAAATTTGAAATGACTAGAAATCAAAAGTTTGCCTAATTAACAATTCCATAGCCATTCTATTCAGTGAATGAAGAGACCATGTGCTGACACAAGCCAGTGTACCAGAACATATCATCAGTAGCACCTAGAGAGCCAAACCTGATGTCACAGGTCTATAATCCCTCTGGAAGGCTGAGGCAGGAGGATCCCAAATTTAAACTCAGCCTGGGTATTTAGAGACTTAGTAAAAACTTGTTTCAAATTGAAATATTGGCTGGGGGTGTAGTTCAGTATGAAGGCTCTAAACTTCACCCCTACTATCATTCAAAAAAAGGCATGAAGGCACTAATGTCAGGCTGAAGGTAACCCCAAAGCCATCCTTTCCATCTGTACATGTGTCTGTCTCTCCTGCCTTCCTCCCCACACCACACACCTGAGATGCCAAACCAGAGTTGCCAATCACCATTCACTAGCCAGACTTATCTCTCACTATAAGACCATACTGACAATAGGTTTGCCTCAAAATCTGCAAGCAAAATACATATTAATTCCAATTAAAATCATGTATAGTAGTGTAGCGTTAATACCAAAATACAAACAGATTCCTATCAGGCCTGTACTACAGATAATGTTGGCTGATAATGACACGGTACGTACTGTAACTGAAAACTGTCATTAATAAAGTGCAAAAATTCCAACATAAGCTTGGAAAATGGGGGCAACCATGACTCAGAGCTTACTTTCTTCCAGGTACACTAATGCCAGGCTGAAGGTAACCCCAAAGTCATCCTTTCCATCTGTACGTGTGTCTGGCTCTCCCAAGAGTGTGGCATGTGTCTAGGTCTTTTTTTTTTTTTTTTTTAGCCAAGACACTATTTCCATGTAAATACAGGAAACGTGTGAGCACACTGGGCTCAAAATGGCACCAACAACCCAAAGCATGAATATTCCCAGGTATCTACCCAAAAGAATGAAAAATGTATGCTCACACAGAAACCTGAACACGGACGTTCACAGTGACATTATGCACTGCAGTCAAAATCTGAAAACTAAATCTGCTTCGGCTGGTGAGTACAGAAACAAAAGGCAACAGATACAGACAAAAGCCTCATAAAGGATGAAGGACTGGTATGCGCCACACAGATTAAAAATACTCTTATAAGTGAAAGCTGGCAGATGCGGAAGGCCACATATCATATGGTTCCTTTGAGATAAAATGCCCAGAACAGTCAAACCTATGGAGACTGGAAGCAGACTGGTAGTTGCTTAAGGGTTGGGGGATGTGAGGAGATGGGGCAGCAAACACTAGCAGTTTCACTCTCGGGTGGTATTGTAGTGAGGGTAACACAGACTGCATGCGATTACTTTAAAAACTACTGGAATTATATATTGTAAACAGGTACATTATAATCTCAGTATTATTTTTTAAATGGCAAAACACTAACTGGCCAGTGTGTGCCTCAACTCGCACCAACACAACAAAGTAAGCAGACCAGACAAGCTCTGTAAACCAACAAAGACTTGTGCATTAGAGTTCGCGAAGTAATGAAAACCCCAAACAAAACAACTGATGTGTACTTTTAATGAGTAAAACGTTAAAAACCTAATCCATATGGGAGAAAAGAGGGACCTAAGGAGCCTTGCGAGTTAGGTTTCCCTGTTCACTGCTAACCCACCCAATCTCTCTGTAGCACACACTAAAAAACTAGAAATCTGACTTTGAGCAACACAGATGGAGATACCAGCAGAAAGTAAACACTCTGTGTATCTCTCCAGCACTTTATTTACAATAGACCCCCCCCAAAAAAAGCAATTTAGTTGTCCAACTCAGAATGCTGAAGCCTGGCATATTCATACAGGAAAATACACTCACACATACACAGAAATGCTGCATATGAGGCCTATGTAAAACATGGGAAAGAGCCATGCAAAATGTAAACTAGAGCCTGGCATGGTGGTTCATGCTGGTAATCCTGGCACTTGGCACTCGGGAGGCAGAGGCAGGAGGATTGCTGAGTTCAGGGTTTGCCTGGGAAAAGGGAGAGGAAGATGGGGAGGGAGAGAGGGAGCGGGGAGGGGAGGGAGAGGGAGAAACCATCCATGGGGGTTTGAGATAGAAGATATCCAAGTAATATTCTTCCAAACAGCTTAAAAATTAAACCAGAACAGGAGGCTGAGACAGGAGGATCACAAGTGCAAGCCCAGATAAAGTAATTTAGGAAGACCCTAACTCAAAAGTTTCTGTTGTGGTGGTGCATGCCTTTAATCCCAACACTCAGGAGGCTGAGGCAGGAAGACTGCTATGAGTTTGAGACCAGCCTGGGCTACATAATGGGTTCAATATCAGCCTGAACTACAAAGTGAAAACTTGGTCCAAAAATAAAATTAAATAAGAATTTTAAAAAGGTCTGAAGCTATAATGCTGGGTTCAATCCCTTAAAAAAAAAAAAAAACCTAAAAATTAGTTCATAATGGATCTTCTATACTGATATAAATACTGAGAATTTATGGAGATAATAAATAGTTGCTGCTTTATAATAAAGCCAGGGATTTAGCTCAGTGGTTCCAGTGTCTGCCTGGCAAGGGCAAGGGCCTGAGTTTGATCCCCACTGACAGCATACCACAATGTTGGGCGTGGTGACTCACTCCCACCAGCAATCAATACCACATACCACAGTGCCAGGCTTGGTGGCTCACGCCTGTAATCCCAGCACTTGGGAAGCAGAGGCAGGAGGATTGCTGTGAGTTTGAGGCTTGCCTGGGCTATATAGTGAGTTCAGGACCAGCCTGAACTACAAAGCAAGACCCTGACCCAAAAACCTACAAAACAAAAAAATATAATAAAGAGGTTCTTTGAAATTCTTGAAATTTTTCATGTAAAATTTCAGATATGTGAACATGGAAAAAGTGAAAAAATAAAATATACAAATTACGAATTTTTTTAAAACCTCCAAAATGGTATGTATTTTCTTCAATCAATTTAACTGGTCTGAAATGGTCTGCGTAATACTCAGAACCCTGCAACAATGCTGTCTCCCAAGGGATCTAGAAGTGGTGGTTACGTAAGCCTTCTACCTTTTCTGTTTTAAATTTTTACAAGGACAATAAATTAATGCCTTACTTTTATTAATTCTAAGAAAAATATCTAGATCATAAATTATAAATAATTTACCTACTCTTCCACTAAGAGTTCAAGGCAGTGTGGGTTGGAATGAAAAGGGCATTCAATAGGCACTGTCTTCACATTTCAACAGACAAACACCAAGCCCCATGTTGTATCTTTCTACCAATGTTCTGACTAAAAATAAAACCCTATCAAATCCCCAAACTTTTAGTGCATTACTAAATTTTAAAAACAAATTATTTTATATATATATATATATTTATCAAATTCTTTAATAAGCATATTTACTTTTAATCCAAAAAACACTACTGTTACAAGGTCCGAGCTGAACTCCGCTCCACTCACCAATGTCTGCTGCCCACATAAGCATCTCATAGTCATTTACTTTACTTGTTCTGGTCTGAATCAATACAGAACAGTGAGCAAGGAAGCAGCACGTCTGCATCTTGAGTGAATCTCCCAAGGCACCCTTCCCAGATCCCCTCACCCCTCTGCTCCCAGCTCCCTGAAACCCCACACCTTCATCATCAGCCATGGCAGAAACCCAAATGTTAACAGCTCCTTTGAGTAGCAATTTTCAATCTGCTACAAATGTATAACTTTTTAAATTTTTTTTTGTTTTTTGAAAGTTTTTATTTTTATTAATATATAGGTGCAACACCTGACTGCATTCCTTGTGGAGGGGGGGACTGGTACACGTGACATATCTTAATTCATTTTTCAGCTCCTACATTTTCCCTTTTCCCATCAATGGTTAGTTTCTAAGGACCTGGTGTAAACCCTCCACCTCTACAGACCTATTCATTTGCTGTCTCCAAGGAATGGGTTATAATCATCAGAAATTCTTCTTACCTTCCTTACAGATTGAGAACCTACTTCAAAGTAACTGAGTTGGGAGTTACTCTTATCAAGGCCATTAAGCAGAGCAACATGATCTACAAGGACTGTGGGATACATGTCGGGTCTGTGGAAAGGAGACAAGGTGAAATAACAACCTGATTTTTGTTTGTGCTTTTTTTTTTTTCCTTTGGTGCTGGGAA
Source organism: Thryonomys swinderianus (assembly GCA_004025085.1). Taxonomy (NCBI): domain Eukaryota; kingdom Metazoa; phylum Chordata; class Mammalia; order Rodentia; family Thryonomyidae; genus Thryonomys; species Thryonomys swinderianus. The sequence continues at coordinate 3,119 of PVIC010052160.1, read as the reverse complement.
CTGAACTGAAGGAGGGCCTTCTCACTAAGCTACATCCTCAGACTTTTTTTTTTTTTGAGCAAGGTCTCCCTAAATAACCTAAATTGGGCTTGAATTTATGATCCTCCTCTCTAACCTCCCAGAATGCTGGGGTTACAGCTCCACCTCTGGTTTCACTATCACAGGTTTACACTGAGTGGGCCTGATTCTGGTAGTAGGTGTGCTGGGACCAAAGGGCACGGCAGTCACTATACCAGCTTGGTATGACTTGGTAATAGTCATTTACTGTCCTGAGGCTCAAGTTATAATTTTTTGTCCTTGAGGTGTTAGGAACAGAACCCGCAGCCTCACACCTTCTGGGCTAGCATTGTACCACTGAGCTTCATCTCCAGCCTAAACTACCAGTTTTTTAAAAAAGAAATGGAGCTGGGCATGGTGGCTCATGCCTGTAGTCCCAGCATTTGGGAGGCAGAGACAGGAGGATTGCTGAGTTCAAGGCTTGCCTGGCCTACATAGCAAGCTCAGGGCCAGCATGAACTACAAAGCGATACCCTGTCTCAAAAAAAAAAAAAGAAAAGAAAAGAAAAGAAATGGAGGGCCAGGGATTTATTTAGCTCAGTGACACCACCACCTGCCTTGCAAGTGCAAGGTCCTGAGTTTGATCCCTGGTATCTAAAAAAAAAGGAAAAGGAAAAAAGGAGTCATCTAGATTATAAACATCTTTTCATCTCAAACGCCACAGCCCCCACTGTGTATACAATTAGTCAAGTGAATAAGTGGGATGGTCCGTAAATGAATCCATGTATATCTTCTGTAAGTATCACAGCTACAAACAGTTTTGTGCCAATTCCATAAAAACTGTACTTATCACCTTATTAACAACCCTAACTGAATGTAGTATGTTCTGTCAGATCAATCACAAAAGAAAATTAAACTGGTCACTGAAGTCACAAAATGAAGTTACAGATATAAACATTCAGAATTATACAATTCTATGGTATTAAGAACATTTACCTTTTACCACTATCTGTAATCAGAACTCTGTGTGTGTGTATGCGTGCGCACGTGCATGTGTGAGCGTGCACACATGCATTTCTTTTTTTACTGGGGATCCCAAGGCCTTCACTCTGAGCTACATCCCCAACACTTTTTAGTTTTTATTTTGAAGCAGGGTCTCAGTTACTAAATTGTCCAGGCTGAGCTCAAACTTCCAATCCTCCTGCCTCAGCCCTTCAGAGTGCCAGATTACAAAGATGCACAATATCTAACTCATGAATACTCTAAAGTTCCCCCTAAAAGAAACTCTGTACTCTTGTTCCCTTCCCTCTAGCCCTTGGCAATAACCATTTTAATCTCTGCCTCTATGAGATTCATACCTACATACTTTATATGAGTGAGTGTGTGCACTATTTGCATTTGTGTCTGGCTTTTTTCACTTGGCATAATGATTTCAAGGTTCATTTATGTTGTAAATGTTCTGGAACTTCCATCCATTTTAAGGCTTAATGATATACCACTGTATGTTTCTACCACATTTTACCCATTGATCCACAGATGATACTTGAGATGCTTCATTCTGATTGTTTTAAACAGCCTACTATTTTGAAGTCATATACAATGAAGATGAGAGAAACTTTATCATCAACATTTCTTTACCTCAAAAAAAAAAAAGGTCATTCTTAAAATCAGAAAACATACCTTAACAATTTTTTAAAATAAAAATTATTGTCGGGCATGGGGCAGAGATTTAGCTCAGTGATTCCAGTGCCTGTCTAGCAAGTGCAAGGTCCCTGGTTCCATCCTCCGTTATCACATACAATACCGGGCATGGTGGCTCACGCCCACAAGCAATCTGTACCACATTACCACAAATGCTGGGTTTGGTGGCTCACGCCTGTAATCCTAGTACTTGGGAGGCAGAGGCAGGAGGATTGCTGAGTCTGAGGCTTGCCTGAGCTACAGAGTGAGCTCAAGGCCAGCCTGAACTATAAAGCGAGACTCTGACTCAAAAAAACAAAAAAAATTATTGTCAGGCATGGTGGCACACACCTGTGGTTCCAGCACTTGGGAGGGTGAGTCAGAGAGATCACCATGGATTCCAGGTCAGCCTGAACTATGTACTGAGACACTGTCTCTAAAATAAAATACAATAAAGTGTTAATAGGCACAATGGTACACTCCCATCTGAGCTACTTGTAGGGCTGAGAAGCTTGGGCAACTTAGCAAGACCTTGTCTTGATAGTAAAAAAATAAATTTAAAGGGCTGAAAGTGTAGTTTAGCACTTGGGTTCAGTACTATAAAACAAAACCAAAACAATAAACAAATACTGTGAAGGACTTTATACCCACAAATTTAATAACCTAATGGACCAACTCCTTAACATATTCCCACCACTTGAATCACTGGTGTTTAGTACATGCATGACTGTCCCACTGGCAGCCTGTACCAGTAATCACTTTTGTTAGTCTTTTTACTAATATATTAATAAAAAGCCAACTCATGGGACAGTCACGCTGTACTGCTGGTGGTTTAAGAAACCTGGCAGCAATACAATATATGAATTATGGCCCCATCATGTAGTGTTAAATGACACTAGGTATCAAAACTTATAGGAGAAAAGCACAATTACAATAGACCTTTATCTGTTAAGGAAATTGATTCGATCAGTAACTTACAAAGCTGAAAGCATCAGGTCTGGATCGATTCACTAGTGAATTCTATCATGCTTTTATGTGAGCATTTATTCCAATTCTCTACAATCTCTTTCAGAAAACAGAAGAGGACAAAATACTTTCTAACTCATCTATGATGTCAACATTACCCTAACCACAAACTAGACAGGAAAAGAAACCACATAAGACAGGAAAGGAAAACTACAGACTGATGTCTTTCATGATTATGAATGCAAAGCTCCTAATACTAGCAAAATGAATCCAACAATGTACAAAAAGAACTATAAACCATAACCACATAGGATTAATCCAAGAACCCAAGGTTGGTTCAAATTCAGGAATAATATAATCCATTACATCAACTAAAGACAAAAAATCCTATATTAATGTTTCAAAAAACCTTTTATAAATTCCAATAACCCTTCATGACAAAACTCTGAACAAAGTAGAAACAGAAAGTTCTCCAA
>PVIC010052159.1:0-12231 GCA_004025085.1 Thryonomys swinderianus | reverse complement strand
CTAAAATGTATCAAACTGATAAAACCTTGGATCTCTTAAAATCTGAAATTAATTATATCTACAGGTTAAAAAATTAAAGTACTGGGCCGGAGGGTTAGCTCAGTGGTTCCGGCGCCTGCCTCGCAAGCGTAAGGACCTGAGTTCGATCCCCAGTTACCACATATAATGCTGGGCGTGGTGGCTCACGCCTGTAATCCCAACACTTGGGAGGCAGAGACGGGAGGATTGCTGAGTTCGCGGTGGCTTGCCTGGGCACCATAGTGAGCTCAGGGCCAGCCTGAACTACAAAGCAAGACCCTGTCTCCAAAAAGCAAAAAAAAAAAAAAATTAAAGTACTAGTAGTCTTCTTAAAAGCTACAGCAAAGGGTCAGAGATTTAGCTCAGTGATTACAGCACCTGCCTAGCAAGCACAAAGTCCCTGGTTCGATTCCCCAGTAACCACATACAACAATACCAGGCATGGTGTCTCACACCCACCAGCAATCAGTACCACGTAAAACAGTGACAGACGTGGTGGTTCATGTCTGTAATCCCAGGAGGCAGAGGCAAGAGGATTGCTGAGTTCGAGGCTTGCCTGGGCTACATGGTGAGCTCAGGGCCAGCCTGGACTACAAAGTGAGACCCTGTCCAAAAAAAAAAAAGAAAGAAAAAGAAAAGATACAGCAAAGACTGAATGAACATAATGATGTCATTTGAAAATAATGGCACATTATATCTCCCTTTTTTATTTTTTTGGCCTGAACTGTTGTACTGACTAGTATCTACAGGAAAATGTTAAACAGAAGTGCTGGAGTAAATACCTTTCCCTTACCTCAGTATGATTTGTTCATAGGAATCTAAAAGAATCATTTAATAACAGTTTTCCATAATGAGGGGAGTTTGTAAAGTTGCAAGCCATGAAATTAAAATCCCATTTTTTTTCTTCAGCAAAAAATATAAATAAAAGGAAACTTAACAATATCACTTACAGTGTCACAGGACCAAAAAACAATAAAGACCTAGAGATAGATAAAACCAAAATTTTTCAAGATTTCTAAGCTAAAAAGCTACGAAATATTGTCAAAAGAAAATTTAAAACTCTGTCAGCATGGTGGCTCATTTCTGTAATCCCTGCACTCAGGAGGCTGAGGCGAGAGGATAGCCTTAAGTCTGATGCCAGCCTGGGCTACATTGTGAGTTCAAGGCCAACTTGGAATACACAATGAGACTGTGTCTCAGAAAACAAGAAAAACAAACAAAAAGACATATAATGTTTACAAATTTAAATGCTCAATATCAAGTTGTTCATTATTTTGAAATTCATAAGGAGATTTAATAGAATATCCTATTAATTCTCAAGCAGCCTTTTTATTTTTTTCTTTTTATTTATTTATTTATTTATTTTTTATTGGTACATTATATATACACATCCCAAATACACTCCACATTGAGAATTTGTACCGGTATATGCACAACTTAATTCTCATTTTTCCTCTTGGCCTATCCATCCTACCACCACCACCACCCCTATATACACAAGCTTTGTTTCCTTTTTTTATCATCAATTTTTTCTTTCCTCATTATTTACCCCTAAACCCCATATCCCTCTGAATATTTACTATTTCTCAATGTCAATCATACATTCTAGAACACATTTACAACTTCACCTTCTCATACACAAAAGAATTACAAGAGTCATATCACAGTGACATGTCTGTACCCATGTTTATATGGAGATCAGTGTAGAGATTCCTCAAAAAACTAGGACTGGCCAGGCGTGGTGGCTCATGCCTGTAATCCCAGCACTCGGGAGGCAGAGGCAGGAGGATTGCTGAGTTCGAGGCTTGCCTGGGCTACATAGTGAGCTGAGGGCCAGCCTGAACTACAAAGCGAGACCCTGTCTCAAAAAAACAAAACAAAACAAAAAAAAACAAAAACAAAAATAGGACTAGAGGTTCCATTTGACCCTGCTATTCCCCTGCTCAAGCAGCCATTTTAGAAGTAAGCCAAATAAATCCAAAATGCATATGAAAATTCACAAGATACAAAATGGCCAAAATTCACTAAAGGATGAATAACATATGAAGATTTATATTCTAAGGAAAATGAATATTTATGCCCACAAAGCACTTATACATTAGTATACATTTCTTTTATATAATATATAAACATAATTCATATATGTTCTTACACTGAGCTACTGATCAGTAATGCAAAGATCAACTCTTGATTCATGTGACATCAGAAATCAATTTTAAAGCATTAGGGCAATCCAAAAAAAGCCACACACTAAAAGTTCTGCCCATATGACCATAATCATGATATTAAAATAACATATCCATTACCTAATCTATATTGATAGTGCTTGGAGAAAGTGGGGTTCAGGAAGAGTTATTATAAAAATTATTTACCACCTTGTGTAGTTGTTACAAAGTTCATGCAATTATCACAATTTATCAAGGAGACCATGTAAGTTTTTTACCTTTTTCTAAATAATGCTTTTATTTTAATGAAAATGATTAAAAATAAAACACATAAATCATGTAACACATATCACATATTTTTTGTAAAATGATCAATCTTTGCATTTTCTCTAAATCCAATTTAAATCAGTACTTTGTTGTAAATAGATACAGAAGAAGGCTATTTGTCAAATGAAATCTCCACACTAAACTATACAAAGATCTTACTTATAGCATAACCGAGAAAATCATGTAAAACTAGAAAAAAGAAACAGTGTATTTAAAGAGCATGACAATCTGGAAAGTATCGAGTCTTATTCCCATTTGCCCCAAGGAATATTCTCAGGAGCTAACTCTAATTTTAAATTTATTGTCCACAAAATGAGCAATGTCTATACATAAGCACACATGCCCAAGTAAAGATGGCAGACTCTTAGGGGCAGAGGCAGCTCTACTTGGATAAAAAGGACGTCTGTGGGACCACAGTCAGGAGTAGTCGCTGATATCACATTTGTGCAAGCTTCATAAGGTGGTATGTTTTACTATGATAGCATTTAGTTAAGTAAAAATATCCTTTAGCATTTGCGGTGGTGTAGCTCTTAAGTGTCCCCCCAAAGCCTCCTTAGATCACAGGGAAGGGCTTTTGCAAGGTGATTGGATTATGGGGTTTTATACTCAACATGCTTGTTTCTGAAGAGGGCAGACCAGAGATATTAAGCAAGAACCAGGTAGAAATGAAATGACATGGAAACTTCAAACATATAAAACAATAAAAAATGAAATAACAGGGGCAGGTGATTTAGCTCAGTGGTTCCGGCGCCTGCCTCGCAAGTGCAAGGTCCTGAGTTCAATCCCGGTACCACATACAATGCTGGGCGTGGTGACTCACGCCCAGCAGTCATCAATACCACGTACCACAGTGCCGGGCGTGGTGGCTCACGCCTGTAATCCCAGCACTCGGGAGACAGAGACAGGAGGATTTCTGAGTTCCAGGCTTGCCTGGGCTACATAGTGAGCTCAGGGCCAGCCTGAACTACAAAGCAAGACCCTGTCTCAAAAAAAAAAAAAAAAAAAAAAAAGAAATAACAGTACACAACCAAGATTACAGTAAAATAAAATCCAAGCAACTTTCATACTCCTTGCTATTTATTGCTGCTATTTGCAAATCAGTGCCACAAGCAGGTGCTATTATAGATTACAGATTAAAGAAAGAAGTGGTTAGGAAAAAGCCCAAAGTCAGAAGGTGAAAGGAAGATCTAGTACTAACATAAATATCAAGAACAGCATTCAGGTTATAAATTAATTGGGCATTTTTTCTATTTTTGCAATGTATAAAGAAAGAATTTGCATCATGACATAACTCTTCAGTTATCTTTTTTCCTTTACCTTTCCTATTAACCTCTGGGCATGGAGCTGAATTAAACATGCTCCTCTCTTCACGATGTGTCCTTGGCTTGGTATGATCAAGGCTCAGCTCTGATCTCATTTCTCCTCTAATCACAAAAAATAAATCTCCACTTCCTCTGTGGATACCCACTCTGAAGGACAGGACACATCCTTGAGCATGTTATAATATGTTTATATGGCTCATCTGGATTGTTCATTGACTCTATTTCCCCGAATATTTATCTTTCTGTTAAGGATGATATAACTCTTTCAGTAACATAATTTGGGTTGTTATTACCCTAATCAAAACACAATGTGCTTTAATTATTTATTTTCACCCATCTCCTTTAATTGAATTTTTCACTATATCTAATGGTTCTGAGTAGACAACTCTGGACATAACAGGTATGAAATCATAGATTATAAATAATTACATTTTTCTACTTGGCAATGTTATTTTTTTTTTTTTACTCTTTTGTCAAGAAATTTACAACCCAGAGGAATAGGGAAAAATGAGAATCAAGGTGTGTCATGTATAGGCACAAATTTTTAATGTTGAATGTGATCATAACATATATATAAAATGTACCAATAAAATCAATGTTGAAAAGTAAAACTAAAAAAATTTTTAAAAGAAATCTATAACCATAAACTATCAATTATATAATGACATTAGGTAGTCCCACACCATTTTTTAATTTCAAAGTGACTTTTTGAATACAGCACAATGGAAACTGATATAACAAATGTTTTATTACAGACTTTTCCAGCTTTGTCTATCTTATAACTTTTTTTTTTTTTTTGAGACAGGGTCTTGCTTTGTAGTTCAGGCTGGCCCTGAGCTCACTATGGTGCCCAGGCAAGCCGCCGCGAACTCAGCAATCCTCCTGTCCCTGCCTCCCGAGTGCTGGGATTACAGGCGTGAGACACCGCTTCGGGCATTGTGGTATGCGGTGTTGATTGTTGGTGGGTGTGTCTCCACACCCAGCATTATATGTGGTTAACGGGGATTGAACTCAGGACCTTGCACTTGCGAGGCAGGCGCCAGAATGACTGAGCTAACCCTCCGGCCCATCTTGTAACATTTTTAAGGAAGCTTTCTGAATTTTACACTTGATCTTAGCCAAAAGGCTGAGAAGCGATTAGCTTTCTGAATTTTAGCCAAGATATTTACTATTTCTTGTATAATTATTATTCTTTTCACTGAGCTTAATCACCTATAAATTATGTCACACAATACTTTCTTTTTAGCTTTGAAATTTTTTCTATTAAAGCAAGCTGGCTTAAGAAAGAAAAATTATTAAAAAGTAATATATTTCTAATGCCCCTGAGATTTTTCAATTAGAACATGAAATTAAAAACCACCAACTTCATTCTAATTTCCAAAAGTATTTCCCTCTACTGAAGACAGACCACAAGAAAATGATACCACGACTAGTTTGTATTCAGCCCACACTTAGAGCTAACCAGTGAACAAACACAACTCTTTGGAAGGTGAGACTCAGCAAGAGTCTCTTCTCCATTAGCTAGTAACAAATCCTGGTATGCTATCCAGTGACACATCGATGGTAAGTGTGTGATTGCATTAGGCGCTGACTGGGTCATCTCTTGCATGCTTTGTAACAAAATCAGGAACATTGAATTACTATTTACCATTAACTATAATGGCGCACTATAAATTCTGATAAGGGATAAAGCTTAGCTCTCCATTCCCTGCATACCTAAAAGATGGAACATCACCATTGGGACAGAATACCTGGAAGAAAAGTGATTTACAATCCTGTGACTCTGCTTTCACTGGTTGCCACTATTAATGACAATACTTAACCTTGGTTATTTGAGACCCTGTTATATCCAGTTCCCAAAACTGAACAACTAAAATCATTACATAGCTTATTTAACTATATCCCATATATTTAAAATAAGTTTTTTTAAAGTATTAATATTTTCTTGGACAAAATTTTTCTGTCTTAGCCTAAAGAGTTTTCTTTCTCTGTTCACCTATTCAAACTACTATAAAATACTTGTTTTCATGTATTTAAGATCTATAAATTGATAAAACTCCTCTCTTTTGACAAAGAAATTAATGTCAAGCATTTGAGATTAACTTTATATAATTAAACACAATTAAGTTATTTTAAATCTCCCATCAGACAGTATTGCAATTCAAAAAATCATTAATGCTGGATTTCAAACTATGTAATTTTGAGAATTCCACTAAAACTTTATGATATATATCACCACCTAACAAGAGACACTCGGTTTTAAAATTATTTTATGATTTTCTGGGGTGTACTCATTACCAACTTCAGATGCTCTACATCATTTAGAATTGTTTAAAATGCTAACTGATGTCGCTTTAAAAGATGAACTCATATCACTTATGCTAAATTAGATGCTGTGATATCCCAGGCTGTCCTTTTTTTTTTTTTTTTTGAGACAGGGTCTCGCTTTGTAGTTCAGGCTGGCTCTGAGCTCACTATGTACCCCAGGCAAATCTTGAACTCAGCAATCCTCCTGTCTCTGCCTCCCGAGTGCTGGGATTACAGGCGTGAGCCACCACGCCCAGCACTGTCGGTGGGCGCGAGTCTCCACGCCCAGCATTGTACGTGGTTTCCAGGGATCAAACTCAGGACCTTGTGCTTGGGAGGCGGCGCCAGAACCTCTGAGCTAACCCTCCGGCCCCCAGGCTGTCCTTTTTTCATTATTCCTGCAAGCAAGAGAGATGCAAGGAGTCATTAAGGATTATTGCCTGCTTTAAAACTCATGCTTATCTAGTCCTTGTAGGAAGTGATAGTTTCAGAAGCCGTCACTTCATTAACGAAGCACTACTAATAACGCTAAGGAAAAATCCGTAACAGACAACCTTCATGATGGCCAGAGTCTCAGCATTTTTATTTGGCTTGTGTTAGAAGTGTGTTAGTTATTTTTCTCTCATTCCTGAGTCAAAGTTCCTCACACCAAAAGTTAAAAGGGAAAGAGTTTATTCAGCTTAAGTTTCATAGAAGTTTCAGGTCGTAATCAACTGGTTCCAGGGCAGAATGGCACGTGGCAGAAGGGCATAGCAGAGGAGAAACAGTTCATGGCACCCACACGGTAGCAAAAAAACCCTTTTACCCATCCAGACTAAAGGGATTAAGGCGGTGCCAAACTAGCCTCACATGGGTGGTTTAGTAATCACGCACCCTTGATCCCAGCGTCACGTACTCCGGCTGCACCCACCTGGGGCAAGTCCCACCTCTTCCGCGTGAGGTTTACAGACACAAACCGTAACAGGTAGGCGCCAAGCCAGCCGTGTGCGGATCCAAGGGAAACCATCACATATCCTCACCAAGCACCTCTTAATCAGTCAATTTTTATAAAATACAATAACGGAAGAACAATTTTTATACTCATAATTCTGCTGAGTTTCATCAACAGTACAAAGGACTATATTTTTAGGACTAGGTGCCAGAATTTTTTTGTCCCCTTTATTGAGTTTATTGATACATTTTAGGTAAACATTATGATCACACTCAACATTGAGAATTTGTACCTGTACATGATGTGTCTTGATTCTCATTTTTCCCATTCTCCTGCCCACCCTATAATCCCCCACACACCCATGTACATAAGTTTTGTTTGCAATTTTTTTTGTTTTTACCATCAATTTTTTTCTTTCTCTTGATTACTTTCCCCCACCCCTCTTTCCCTTCCCCCTTTTCTTCCTATTTCACAATACCTAGCACACCTTATTTACCTGGACCTCATTTACACTTTCAGTTTCTCCCACCAGAGAAATGATATGGTATTTACACAGAATTTCTTTAGAGAAACAAAGGGAACCTCAGAAGAATGGAGAAAAAGAGCCAGGCATGGTACCACATGACTGCAATCCCAACACTCAGAAAGCAGAAGCAGGAGGATCACCACGAGTTCAAAACCAGCCTAGGCTATGAAGCAAGATCCTGTCTAAAAAAATTTTTTAAATAAAATAATAAAATAATAATAATGATGATGATATAAAAGAGTATAAAAAATGAAAGAGTAAAATGCCATTCCTAACAAAGGCGATGTGGGCATACCATGTTTTGTAGTGATTTTTGAAGCTTATCTAATCTGTAGAATTGATAGATCACGTGATTTTTAAAAACTCATTCAGCATTCTAATTTCTGGTCACCTGTGAACTAGTTGAAACTATAACACATACTCACTGGTATTCGTCTCCACTCAGGGTTACACAAAGCCTAAGGTAACTGAGCTCCTTACTCTATCACCCTGGAGACAAGCTCCAGACATCACATCGGACTTTCTTCGAATGAGTGACAAGCGGAACAGGATCTGACATTCCTCCGCATCACCCACAGGCGGTGAGTGTGCCGTGTGGTACCAGGTACCCGGTGCTTTTCACGTTGCACTGTGGAAAGGCAAGATGAAAAGCCCCAGGATGACTACTTCAACAACAGTGCTGCTAATCAAGAGTGTGTGACAGCCTGGCCTTTCCATAAATTAATATTGGGACCGTGACCCAGAAGCCTTCTCCATAGAGACCATATATTTCTATCTGTTTAAAGGATGGAGTGTTTATTTGATGGACTCGAGACCACTGCATAAAGGCGGATCTACAATGCGTGCCAGTTCAAAACACTTAACGACCCCCTTTCTTTAATCGCTTGATATGAATAAGTATGAATGAATTTTAAATCTATTGACATCATTGCAAGAAACCTCAACATGTATGCATAAAAAGAAAGCTACTTGATTTTTTAAAAATGTTTTAAAAGAAGTTTAAAGTAAAATTATAAAGTTCAAATTTATTAGTTACAAAAATGGTTTGATAGATTCAGGGTAGGTATTTATAACTGGTTGCAAGTACAGAAATTATTGCTAACCAGGATAATATTATTCTCTATGAGTAACTGATTATGAGTGAGTAGTGAGAAAAGTCCAACATACCCCACAGCCACATTTGGCAGGATTAAATACCACCCTCACTGGTATAAAGTATTTAAGTTCCAGAATGCCTCCACTTACTGTAACTAGTGTACTATATTTTTTAAAATGCACACATCATGGTAGACAGTAATGAACTACTATACATTTAACCAAGGGAGCCCCAATCCTAGTCCATTAATGCAATTAATACCTTTTTTTAGAACAGCCCAGAGTGTCTGGCACTTGGTTAGTAGCGACAGCCCTTGTGAGTGCTGTCTTTAAACTCTGACAGGAGGGAAGATTAGAAACAGTTTAATTTTGAAATAAAACAACAGAAAATTTAAGCTGGGACGTCCAAGATATGAAAACTGGTCTGTAAAATTTATCACATAAACAATAACTGGCTAACTTCAGTGATGCTATGAAGTATGTTATAAATAGTTGTAGATTTCAGAAACAACAATAGTATTTCTTTAGAGAGAGAGAGACAAAAACTAATTTTAAGAACTACCCTAATATAATGATCATGTGAATTCCATCTAAGAAACAAGTGATGGCTCTGAAGAAAGAGCCTCTGGAGGAAAGGAACGCAGGCTGCTTTCATTTAAGTATGAGTAAACCAAATGACATAGCACATATTACCCTTTACTGGCTGCCCCCTTCATTAGATTAATGCACCAGCATCTGCCATTTTACAAAAGATAGAATTTGTTAAATGTCATTTGTGCTCTTCAGATACCTTTAATATATTTTTCCAAATGATTGCAAAAAGAGAAAGTAATCATATTATTTTGGCTTCTCCAAAGTCAGTGTGATCTTATGGTTTATCTTGAGGAAAAAGCTTGTTATTCACATGATAATTCAGTTTACTCCAGGGCATGATGATCAAAAAGGCAAGATTATATTTAAAATTAACTACTATTTGGATGCATTTTTGCTCTTTGTCACTAGAATAAAAGTATTGTTACTTGAGTTATGTAGTCTCAGTTTTGTAAATGTATAGATTTTAACTGGTTTTGTGATTTTATGGAATTAATGAAACATACCATTAACAAATATATACTTTATATATATTTGTGTACACATATATTTTTAGTTGAATGTACACACTGTTTACTATTCAAATTTGAAAAATAAGAGTGCGAAAGGAGGGAGATATTGGAAATTGAGAAAAATAGACAAATCATCACCATACCAACAGCAATGGGAAGACAGAAGTGTGTTTATTAACGCATTTTCCCTTTGTGCTTTGCTTTGGCCTATCATTTTTCATACTGGATTTTCCTAGTCTTGATTCTGAGATGTCACAGTGGGAAGGGAGTTGTAAGAAACATTTTTTGCCTTAGTACTGTCACAGTATCTGTTTGAAATTGAGAATTTATTGCAGAGAATGAGAAATCTCAACCCAAGACTTTTTGACCCACAGCATCTGGGAAACCATATAAAAATTCAGTGACAACTACCCTGAGGACCAAATTATCAAGGCTTGGGGTAGAAGTACAGAAACACGGCTTGTTAGAGATCTGCAGTATAGAGTATATGCTGTTTAAACAGAAAACAACATATACTGGCCAGTTAGAGAGACCGTATCTTGCCTGTCTTAAGCTTTTAGCCTCAACTTCATTCTCACTCACTCTGGCCTCCCTTGATGTGTCAGGAGCACTCACTTAATTGTTGTCCATGTAGTCTCACAAAACATGGTGAATGCAGAGAAATAACTGGGCAAAAATACATGAAATACCCAGCATGGACAATGGAGTTTTCCTCTCACAGTAGTGAGGGAAGGGACAGTAGACGGAGGTTAATGAGTTGCATACTAGAAAGGCATTAAAATGATATAGTCTCTACATATAGGTATATAGTTCCCCTACATATAGTTACTCATGCTCCTAATCAAGGACCGACAGCAAACAAACCAAGTTGGTTTATTTCTTTCCTTCATGGCTCGTGTTTAGTTTAATCACTATTTTTCTTATCTTCCTCTCTTTTTAAATTGTCTGCATATGTTTCAGTGTGACGTTAAGGCAACTCACTTTTTAAAATACTTCAGGAAGTTGCTAAGAACATGCTAATGTGCCTTCATACTGTTCCCTTCAACCACTATTTCATTTATTTAGTTACAGTACTGGAGATCAAACCAAGGGATACTCTACCACCCAGCTACATTCCCAAACCCTTTTGTTTAATTTTAAAATTTGAGATAAGGGTCTCCCTACATTCCTCTGGTAGAACTTGAACTTGTAATTCTTTAGCCCCAGCCTCCCCGAGAGCCTGGCTCACAGGCAGATGCCACTGCATTCAACCCATATTTATTTTTGAGCCATATATTCCACCATGTGATTTCTCTCTTCCATTGGTTCATTATTAACTACATTTAGAACAATAAAAGTAAGCAATTATCTCTTAGTCACCAAATATAGGTCATGTAAGGACCACATATGTTACTGCTAATCCTCTGCACAATTCTATGAAAGAGAACTATTTTTGTTCAGTTTTATTAGAAAAATAAGAGAGTGCGATGGCAGGTGCTGAGCTCTACATAGTGTATGAAAGGAAACAAGCTTGTTCTGAACTCAAGAAAAGACTTCCTAACCAACTTCTCTGACAGAAAGAAGTTCTAATTGCCAAGGAATTTCCCTGCTAAAATATGTGTAGTTTTCTGCTAATAAATGTTTACATTGACTTTAAACTGCCAACACTCTTATTTTTCACTTGCATTGAAAAAAATAATCGTTTTAAATAAAATATCTATAAGCAAATAACTGGTCAAATGTATTTTTGTTTATCTCTTCATGGAATACCATAAAATGAAATTAAATGAGCATTTTTGCTAGTTTTGACAAGCTTAAAAGGCAAATAATAAAGTAGTTTACAGTTTGATGTTATAATATTTTTATATAACACAGAACACATTTAGCACATTATTGATAACAATGGCTAATTTTGAAATGGCAATGACTTAAAAGTAGAAGGAAAATTTAGAGAAAATAAAGTAGCAAAGAGGTGAAATCAAAGAGAAGTAATGGAAAGGAAAGATCAAAATTTGTAATATCCACAAATGTGTCAAAAATGAAGCCCTCCAGTCTGTATAACTAATGTGTAGTAATAAAACTAAAAATATTATTTTAATATCTTCATAATATCCATGATTATGTATTTTATGTAATGGATAATATGGATTTTATACACACACACACACACACACACACACACATACACATGCACACACACTGAATGAAAGGTCCCTAAAATGAAAGATCTGAAACTACTTTGTGAAAAAAATATAGTTAGAATATAAAAATAGAGAATTTGGTTTCTATTTTATAACATTCCATATGATTAGAATATTTTTCATATTGATGTTATTTTTATATTTAAAGGAGGTTAATAATCCCAATGTTGGGATATGGAATATGAGTTATCCAATTATGGATAAGTATGTGTACAAAACATGCACAAAATAAATATTATTTTAAATCGAATACAACA
>PVIC010052158.1:0-12248 GCA_004025085.1 Thryonomys swinderianus | reverse complement strand
GCGCAAGGACCTGAGTTCGATCCCCGGTTACCACATATAATGCTGGGTGTGGTGGCTCACGCCTGTCATCCCAGCACTTGGGAGGCAGAGACAGGAGGATTGCTGAGTTCGCGGCAGCTTGCCTGGGCACCATAGTGAGCTCAGGGCCAGCCTGAACTACAAAGTGAGACCCTGTCTCCAAAAAGCAAAAAAAAAAAAACCTTTCTCACAAAGGCTTTATGGACAAATTTAGTAAATGTGGACATATTTTTTTATGTATCAATTTAATAAAAATTTTGGTGGTTGGCTATCATGTTATTTAAGGAAAGAATTTTATTTGCATTGATGCATGTATAAAAGCAGTTCTATGTCAAATATGTTGAGTCTTGCTTTTCATTTTACATTTTCTTAAAATTTGGATACAAGCCATTCCCTTGTGGATACATATTTAAAAACATGTTGTATATGATTCAGTTTTTGTTAATTAAAAGTAAGTTAGTGAATAAATAGAAAATTTGAGGGGGTAAATTGGATCCAAGTAAGGTCATCTATTGTGATTAATATGTACTGAGTATATATTTTGTTTTATGTCTCTTCTTCTATAAATCCCCCATCTGTTTTTTCCCCCTTGTTACTTGTTGAGGAAACTGGATTGTCTATTGCACACTATTTCTGAATCTAAATTTTGCTAATTAGGTCTTTATAGGAGTTTTGTTGCATTTTTAAAGTAAGTTTAGATCTAGAGTAGTGATTTTCAACCCAAGGTAGTTTTGCATCCAGGGGACACTTGGTAATGTATAGAAACATGTGGTTGTCGTTATCAGGTAGGGAATGCTTCTGGCATGCAGTGAATAGAGGATAAGCATACTGTTTCAGTTACCATCCTAATTTACAGCAAAACAATTACCTGGCCTACAGTGTCGGTTGTGCCAAGTTGACAAACCTTTATCTGGAAGCTCGAGCAGATTCAGGTTGGGCAGATGTGTTAACACATTATGGTAGTGCAAGCTACTTGAGAGACTGAGACAGGAGAATCACTTGAACCCACTAGTTCAAGGCCAGCCTGGGCCGGGCATGATAGCATAATGCTGTGAGCTCAGCTACTCAGGAGGCTGAGGCACAGGATCCCAAGTTTAAAGCCAGCCTGAAGAACATAACAAGACTCTATCCCAAAATGAAGATTCTTCAAAAGGGGCTGGAGATGAAGCACAGCACTCCCTGGAGTCAGTCTGTAAACACACATGCACATGTGTGCGACCAGCCTAATCAGTGTAGTGAAACCTCCCTCATTTGGGAAGGAGCAAGAGAGAGCAGAAGACACAACTTCAGAGACGTGGTTTTTCTATTAAAGTCATTATGACTGTTTGTGACGTTAGCCCCTGGTGCTCAGTGTCTAGGTTTACATTCACAAATTACTTACACAAAATTTAGTTTCCTCAACTTTATTGAAGCTTTATAACTCATAACCTCCTGCCCTGGTTTTCATAGCCTGTGGTTACTGGCAATATGTCCTGCTTTTCCTTTCCAGGAGACCCTTCTCCAAGCCCGTCCTTGTCCCAGACTACACCAAGTAAAGATCCTGATGATCAGTCCAGGAAGAACATGACTGGCAAGAACCGGGGCAAAAGGAAAGCTGATGCCAGTTCTTCACAGGACAGTGAACTAGAAGTATGGGAAGAAATTCATTTGAGTTACCTTTTTGGTTTTGGTGGTGGTGGTGGTGGTGGTTGGTTTTGGAGTTTTAGGGGTTTTTTTGGTTTGGGTTTTGTTTTGTTTTGTTTTTGTTTTGAGACAGGGTCTTACTTTCTAGTTCAGGCTGGCCCTGTGCTAGCCCAGGCAAGCCTTGAACTCAGCAATCCTCCTGCCTCTGCCTCCCGAGTGCTGGGATTACAGGCGTGAGCCACCACTCCCAGCACTGTGGTATGTGGTACTGATTGCTGGTGGGCGTGAGTCACCACTCTCAGTATTGTTGTACGTGATATCGGGATCGAATCAGGGACCTTGTGCTTGCCAGGCAGGTGCCAAAACCACTAAGCTAAATTTCCGGCCCACTGAATAATTTTTTTTTGTATTTTGAATAAACCATATACACATTTTTAGAATAATTTTGTTACTATGTGTAATTATTTTAATATGCTGCTTAGTCTGATTTGCTTGCTATCTTGTTGACTTTTTACATCAATTTTCATAAAGTATAGTTTTATAAGTTCCCTAGTTTTCTTTTCTTATAGACTGGCTTGGGTGTCATGGTAATGCTGACCTCTTTGCATGAACTAAGAAGTATTGTCTGGCCAAGTGTGGTGGTGCACACCTGTAATTCTGGTACTCTGGGAAGCTGAGGCAAGAGGATTGTTAATTCAAGTCCACCCTGGACGACTTAGTAAGACCCTGTCTCAAGACTCAGACCACTGTAGCTCAGTGTGGCCTTGGGTTCAATCCCCAGTACCAGAAAAAACAAAAAGAAGTTTCCTTCTTGAGTATTAGGAGGAAGTTTAGCAAACATTGGTGGGGTTTTTGGTTTTTTGGTGGTTTTCCCTACACAGGATTGAACCCAGGGCCTCACATGCTAGATGAATACTCTACCACTGGGCTACATCCCTATTTTAAGACAGAGACTGATTATGTTCCCCAGGCTGACCTCACCCTTACAACACTGAGTAGCTAAGATTATAGGTATGGATTATCATACCCAGCAAAATTGGTGTTGTTATTTAAGTATTTGGTATAATGATTTTGTGTTGTGTATTTCTGGGACTTTGACAATTTCATCTGTTTTCCAGTTTGTTGGTATATACATAATTTTGCTCATAATCATTTTTATGTCTATAAAATTGGTAGGAATATTTGGCTGCACATTGATTTCTGATTTTAGTAATTTGAGTCTTTTTTGCTAGACATTCTCAGTAAAGTTTGTCAATTTTGTGGGTAATTTTCAAAGAACTGTTGATTTCATTGTTTGGTACTATTTCCTATTCTCTATTTTGACTCTGCTTTAGCTTTTATTTTCTTTCTTCTGCTAGCTTTAGCTTTAAGTGGTTATAGATTTGAGATTTTTCTTCTTTTTTGGTACTAGGAATTGAACCCATAGCCTTGCTTATTCAAAGCACATGCTGAAATACATCTCCCAGGCCCTGTTTCTCTGGTTTTTGGGTTTTTTTTGTTTTGTTTTGTTTTTTTTGAGACAGGGTCTTGCTTTGTAGTTCAAGCCCTGAGTTCACTATGTAGCCGAGGCATGCTTCAAACTCAGCCATCCTCCTGCCTCTGCCTCTGCCTCCCGAGTGTTGGGATTATAGGCATGAGCCACCATGCCCAGCTCACCTCTTTTAACATATTCATTTACAGTTATAATCTTCCTTTTAGTGCTATTTTCACTATATCCTATAAGTTTTAGTATGCTATATTTTATTTTCATTCAGTTCAAGTTATTTTCTAATCTCACTTCTGATTTCTCTTTGACCTATTGGTTATTTAAGATTATAGTATTTCATCCCCACATATTTGAGAATTTTCTAGTGTTCTCTCTGTTCTATTTCATTTCATTGTGATTAGAAGGTATTCAGTATACTTCTTTTTAAATATTTTCTTCCTTCAGCGAGTATTTCTGTGGGACTTGGATGAGACCATCATCATCTTCCATTCCCTTCTTACTGGATCCTATGCCCAGAAGTATGGAAAGGTAACTCAAATACTCCTTCATTATAATGCACCCTCTTCTAATAAGGAAAAAAATCGTTTTCTCTGCTACCTCCGTCTTACCCTATTTGCTTTTAACTTTCCATGTAAGACTTCATCAGATGGCTGGCACCAGGCAGGCTACATGATCAAGTAGAATTGGTGGTGAATTTGTAGACAAGACCTGGGACCAGTGCTGAGAGCTGAAATTGTTCGAGAATGGCATGTTACAAAGAATAAAATGTAGGAGTAAGTCTCAAAACAGAGCACGTCTTAGGTTTATGTGTTCTAAAGACTGATTTCTTAAATGTTAGTTCACTTTTTTTTTTTCTTGTTCTGAGGATTAAACCTCGGACCTGTGCACTGAGCTACGACTCCCTTTTTAATTTTGAAACCTAGTCGGAGTCAAACTGGGACTTAAACATGAATCTTCCGCCCTACCTCCCAGAATCCTGGGATTAAGTCACTTTTTTTTTTTTTTGAGACAGGGTCTCGCTTTGTAGTTCAGGCTGGCCCTGAGCTCGCTATGTACCCAGGCAAGCCTGGAACTCAGCAATCCACCTGTCTCTGCCTCCTGAGTGCTGGGATTACAGGCGTGAGCCACCACGCCCGGCAAAGTCACTTTTAATAGCTCATATGCAGCATATATATGCTAGATATAAATAGATAAAATATTCTAAAATAGAGTACATGTGTCTTAGTCACTTTCCTCATCCCTAAGACCTAACACCTGACACCTACAGCTTATAGGAGTGATTGACTTTGACTTACAGTGTCTAAGGACTCAATCCATAATTGACTAGCTCCAAGGCAGGAAGGGAGGAGGGAAGAGTCTAGAAGAGGAAAACTTCATATCATGGTGATCAGGAAGCAGAGAGGAGACAGATACACCCCTCTGGACCACCCCCCTCAGTGGCCCACCCCCTAACAGGCACATGCAGCTACTGAACCCATTAGTGGCCAAGTCCACCGAAGAGTGTAGTACCCCCATGATCCAGTGACGTTCCAAAAGCCCTTCCTCTGAATGTGAGATCGGAGACATTCTGGATCTAAACTGTAACATATGCTTTTTGACACTAAATTCACCAAACAAAATTTAATCTTCTTAATCTTCACTGTAAATATCAGTAGCAAAAGAATGAGCTGTATGAGAAAGTTATAACTGTATTTCTACACTAAATCACCTCTAGGGTCATATTTTTTGAGTTCTGAGAATAAATTTTATGAAAATACCTACCTTCTTTACCATCTCACTACTGCCAGTTATTTTGTAGTGTCATTGATATTTCTTTTACAAATGCTTTCCATGGGCTTTTATAATCAAGGTTCACCAGATGACATAAACTCTATTACTAAGATGTTCATAAAAACATTTTAGTTTGTAAGTCAAGGACTGATGTTTCATTTAAAAGAATTTGTATCAGTTTTCCTGCAGATATTTTGGCTCTAGTTTTTCCCATCCTGGTTGTTAAGAATATCAGATGTCTGGTATTTTGGGGAGGTGGGTTATGACACCATGGGTAATGTGTATTATAATAGCAGTATTTTAGCCACAATTAGAATTTCCTCCAGACAAAGGAATTTCCAAAAACATTCAATGAATTTTTTAAGGAGAATGATAGATATAATTTTTGACTGTAAAACAGTGGGTTATTTTTAAAATATATTGTTTAAAATGCATTTCCTTTACTTTGACAAAAATAATCGCTTCTAAAAACTATTGTCTTGATTTTTTTTTTTTTTTTTTTTTTTTTTTTGAGACAGGGTCTCACTTTGTAGTTTAGGCTGGTCCTGAGCTCACTATGTAGCCCAGGTAAGCCTCAAACTCAGCAATCCTCCTGTCTGCCTCCCAAGTGCTGGGATTACAGGCATGAGCTGCCACGCCCAGTTGTTTTGAAATTTTTAACCACCCACAATCTCTTTACTGCACAATAGCAGATAAGTTGTATTGATACTATTTGAAATTAATATTGTGAGCCTGTGTTGTTTGAATAAGATTTTTTCTCTTTTTGTTTATTTATTTTTGGGGGGATACTAGGGGTCAAACTCAGGACCTTGTGCTTCTGAGTCGGGCTCTAGAATCACTAAGCTAAATCCCCAGTCCAAACCTGTGTTGTTTTGAAATATTTTGGTCCTCTGTTGACCTCAGTTTTCAAATACTTGAAAATAGAAGCAGTTCTATACTAAGGCAACTCATTTTTTTCTCTCACTGTCTTCCAGGACCCAACAGTAGTGATTGGCTCAGGTTTAACAATGGAAGAAATGATTTTTGAAGTGGCTGATACACATCTATTTTTCAATGACTTAGAGGTAAGCATCATAAATTGGTTTAGTAATTCAGTGAGATGCTCTGTTCAGTGCTTGGAACCTGTACTTACATAGAAGATAGCTGGTAGGTAGGTGGGGGTAGAAAAATTTGGTTAAACAAGGTAAGGGAAGGCTGGTGTACATAACCTCTTGAAGGAATAGTGACATGTTGGTCACCAGTCTTGATTCTGGTCCTCTTTTTTTTTGGTGGAACAAGGGGTCGAACTTGGGCCCTTGTGTTTACAAGGTAGGTACGGTACCACCTGAGCTAAATCCCCGGCCCTGATCCTCAACTTTACTGGGTTAAAAATTTGAGTTTTGGGCTGGAGATTTAGCTCAATGGTTCTGGCGCCTGCCTCGCAAGTGCAAGGTCCTGAGTTCAATCCCGGTAACTACATACAGTGCTGGGTGTGGTGACTCAGGCCCACCAGCAATCAATACCACATACCACAGTGCCAGGCGTGGTGGCTCACGCCTGTAATCCCAGCACTCAGGAGGCAGAAGGATTGCTGTGAGTTTGAGGCTTGCCTGGGCTACATAGTGAGCTCAGGGCCAGCCTGAACTACAAAGCGAGACCCTGTCTCAAAAAAAAAATTGATTTTTGTTAGAGGAAAAGCTAATGCATCAGGCAAAACACTGATATTTAAACCAATATCCCAATTTATTAATCAATAATAAATATATATTGTGTTGACTATAGTGATTAAATAGTGCATTTGATTATTTGTACTCTCACTTATATTTTAACTATTCTTCAGTTTTACCTCTTTAAAAGTCTCTTGATTTGTCTAATCTGTAAATGCTTGCTCCAACACATGTATTTTTATACATATTTACTGTCCGTGTATATGTTAAGTTTGTTATACAGAATTTTACAGTTGGGCACCGGTTGAACCAGGACACACTAAGAGCTTTGTGGGAAAATTTTTTTGGCTTTGACATCTGACTTCACCTCCAATGTGAACATGATACGGTAGAAAGAGCATAGGACCCCGAATCAGAAAACAAGAATAAGAATCTCAGGTTGGGAAAGTTTAGGTTCCCATTACTAGAGCTCATTTAAGCATTTTGCAGAAAAAACAGCTAATAGTTGTTCTAGTGGAATGAATTGCTGGGAAACAGGAGGGAGAATGCAGACTTTTCATTTTTTACATTTAAGTTCTGAACTGTCCTATACAAAATTCTGCTTTCATCTCCTCCCCTCTATCTCCCCCTCTCTTCTCCGCATCTCACTGTACTATGAGGGATTAAAGCTAGGGCCTTACCCATGGTAAGCAAGCCCTGTCCCACTGAACTATATTCCCAGCCTTTCTATTTTTAGACAGGGTCTCACTGAGTTGCTGAGCCTCCAGCTTGACCCTCCTGCCTTAGCCTCCCAAGGAGCTGTGGTTTCTCTCTGAATGCAGCCTAATTCTACTCAACAGTTCTCCAACAAATAAAATTAATGTGGCTCTAAATTCTAGTGGTAGTTCACATGTTGATAAATTAGCATTGTATTTATTCAGCAAGGTTTTGAAAGCCTGTTGTGTACCAATAATTATTGGTGAATTGTGTTAGTAATGATTTTCTGGACTTAGCCCTCACTCCGGACTGAAAATTCTGTGAAGAATTTGACCTGAATGTGTTCCTACCCCCAGGTCAGTGGTTCTCAAACTTAGTGGGCATAAGAACTAGGGAAGCCAGTACCTCTGCTGGGGAAGCCTGGAGATTGAGTTCAGTGGTTCTGGCATCTGCTTAGCAAGTGCAAGTTCCCTGGTTCGATTCCCATAAGCACGTACAGGCTCACACCTATAATCCCAGCACTCGGGAGGAAGAGGCAGGAAGATTGCTGTGGTTTCAAGGCTTGCCTGGACTACATAGTGAGCTCAGAGCCAATCTGAACTACAAAGCAAGACCCTGTTTCAAAAAATAAAAACAAAGGGCTGGAGGGTTAGCTCAATGGTTCTGGCACCTGCCTTGCAAGCGCAAGGTCCTGAGTTCAATCCCCGGTAACCACATACAATGCTGGGCGTGGAGACTCATGCCCTCCAGCAATCAATACCACATACCACAGTGCCGGGCGTGGTGGCTCATGCCTGTAATCCCAGCACTCGGGAGGCAGAGACAGGAGGATTGCTGAGTTCAAGGGTTGCCTGGGCTACATAGTGAGCTCAGGGCCAGCCTGAACTACAAAACAAGATCCTGTCTCAAAAAAAAGATGGAGATTCTAGGACTTCACTCCCAGAAATTCTCATTCTAGTAGGTCTGGGGTGGACTCAAGAATATGTATTGTTAAAATGCTTCCTCAGGGCTGGGCATGGTGGCTCACGCCTGTAATCTCAGCACTCGGGAGGCAGAGACAGGAGGATTGCTGAGTTCAAGGCTTGCCTGGGCTACATAGTGAGCTCAGAGCCAGCTCGAACTACAAAGCGAGACCCTGTCTCAAAAAAAAAAAAAAAGCTTCCTCAGGGGATTCTGCTGAAGGTTCCCTAGTGGTGTCAGGAGTGCAACCTTCAGGTCAGACAACGGGAGTGCTGTTTATATCACTAATAGCGTGGGTCGCTGAAAGGAGTCTTGGCTTAGATAGAGGCAGAAGATCTAGCTTCTTTCTATCTCTTTCTAGCATTTACTAGTTGTATTTGCTCTTGAAAAATTCATTCCACCTCCATGTTAGAACACGAGATTAATTTAGATGACCTGTTTAAATTTATCAGTTTGTTACTCTGTTTTGATACCATACTCTACCAATATCTGTTTCATTTATAAAAATTAATTTGGCACATGCTACATAAAGACACTTAGCTAGTCTAGAAAGTGCAAAGGAGATATGAAATGTTGGGTCTTGCTCCACAAGACCTACAGTGTAACAGTATTTATAGTACAGTTCAGGGCTCAAATACACATGACAGGGTAAGAGAGGTGGTGCTAAACCCATGAGCTGGAGAAACAAGCTGCCGAGCTAAGAGCAGAACTGAGGGGCAGTATAGTTAAGGAAGATTTCGTGAAGACTTTGAAGAAGTTGCACAGCAAAGGAGCGGAAGTGACTGTCCTGCACACATAAGGCATTTCATCATCTTGTATGTAGTCATCTCACAGTAGTCTTAGCAGTAAGAGCATTTTTACCCTCAGACTGAAAGAGTGTGTTTTGTTTCTTAACAGGAATGTGACCAGGTACATGTGGAAGATGTGGCTTCAGATGACAATGGCCAAGACTTGAGGTGATAACATAATGATGTTTGAATGTTAATACAGCTGTTATGTGCAAGATACTGTCTGGATTTAGAGCAGAACACGTGAAAACCTCACAGTCTGTTGGAGGAGACAGAAGCAAACAGCCACAGCTAATAGTATGAGAAGGTGATGTTGGCAAATGTGAATGGAAAACAGGAAAAAGTACTTCTGATGTGATAAGGGGACAAGCGGTAACTGTGTTCCCAAAGCCTCTCAGTGGAGTAGCATTTGCGCAGGACCTCACAAGGGGTAGCAGTGAGGGGTGAGGGACACCTCTCTAAGGTAATGGTTATACCATTTCTCTTGAGACCTCTTTTCACTCAGGAGGTAAAAGAGCTTCCAGAATGGATGGCTTTAGGTGCAAGTACAGACCAGGAGTTTTGTCGGGGAAACTGACTGGGAGTCTGATGGTGTCAGAAACAACCTGTAGAAGACACTCTTAACCATTGTCTCCTAGTGGAAAATTAAACCAAAGACAATCAGTGACAGGTTACAAGTATTCCACCCATGAATTGTCAGATACAGAGCAGAACTGGATATAGGACCTTAGTAAGGACAAGATCATATAGTACTGAGAAGATTGAAAAGTTTCCCTTGCAGAAGCTGCATTCAGCTGTGCATGTTGTTCTACCCACAGTCCTGCAGGGCACCATTGTTAAGAGATTTTATTGGTCTTTTTAGGAGGAAACCTGTGTGAAGCACTTCATAATCCATTCTGAATCCCAGTTTTTGTGGTTATTTTGTTTCTCTTACACATGTAGCTAACCAATAGTTGCCTATTTTATTTTTTAGAGTTTTCTTTTCTTTTCTTTTCTTTTTTTTGAGACAGGGTCTTGCTTTGTAGTTCAGACTGGTGCTGAGCTCACTATGGAGCCCAGGCAAGCCTCGAACTCAGCAATCCTCCTGTCTCTGCCTCCTGAGTGCTGGGATGACAGGCGTGAGCCACCACGCCCGGCACTGTGGTATGTGGTATTGATTGTTGGTGGGCGTGAGTCTCCATGCCCAGCATTCTATATGGTCACCAAAATCGAACTCAGGACCTTACACTTGCAAGGCAGGCACCGAAACCACTGAGCTAACTAACCGCCCGGCCCGAGAGTTTTATTTTGTTAAAAATCTCACCACATATAATGCTGGGCGTGGAGACAAGCCCACCAACAATCAACACCGCATACCACAATGCCGGACGTGGTGGCTCACGCCTGTAATCCCAGCACTCGGGAGGCAGAGACAGGAGGATTGCGGAGTTCGCGGCGGGTTGCCTGGGCACCATAGTGAGCTCAGGGCCAGCCTGAACTACAAAGTGAGACCCTGTCTCAAAAAGAAAAAACAAAAAAAACAAAAACAATTAACCAACAGATCACTGAAGAAAATGAGCTACCATTATCTCCTCACCATTATTAGCGTTTTGCATTTTCTCCTTTTCACATGTAATTATAACATTTGCATAGTTGTAATCATCAGTTTCATATTCTGCTTTTTTTCTACTCTGGTATTCTCTGCAGTAATCAAAAGTGCTTTGTCCCAGGTCAATCTCTAGGGGATGCTGGTGCTTGAATTATTTGTACCTCATCTTCCCTTCTTCCCAGTCTCTTTTCTTCCTTTCTCTCTCTTCCGGACCCTTCTCTCTCTAGGAGAGTGGAACCCAAGATTGTGCATTATAAGTACAAGCTCTACTGCTGAGCTATACCTCCCACCTCTCAGTCCTTTTTTTGATGGAAATAATAGGGTAATACAGACAACTAATGAAGACCGACTGATGTACAAAGGCCTATAACTCACAGTCCTCCTGTCTTAACCTCTACTGTCTTGGGAATGCAGAAGTGCTGTAACCTCAACCTGCAGAAGAATTTTAGACCATTAGCTTTGTAAGACACCAAAGATAAGACAAGAGAATTCCAGGTATCACTTAAAACCCACGTGACATACAGATTTTAATTTGCATTATCTTCCTTGTTGCAGCAACTACAGTTTCTCAACAGATGGTTTCAGTGGTTCCGGCGGCAGCAGTAGCCATGGCTCCTCTGTGGGCGTCCAGGGCGGAGTGGACTGGATGCGGAAACTGGCTTTCCGTTACCGGAAAGTGAGAGAGATATATGACAAGCATAAGAGCAATGTGGGTGGTAAGTGTGTATCCAGCCCGAGTCCTCCTCATTCTGCTTCCCTTCTGCAGGGATTCCTAGACCCTCCTGACCAATTGCTTATGAATTTATGCCACAGTGAGTATGTTAACTGTATACTTTAAAATGGAATTCTAACTGAAATTGAGGAATCAGCACTTTCAGTGGACTTTAGAATAAATAGAGAAAACTGTGCATTTCTTCTAGCATAACTTTAGAAAGTTCTTTTTAGACAGATGCCTTTTTAAAGGAAATGTGTTCTGTAGATTGTTTGATAACATGTTTTTTACTCCTAAGTCATAATCACTGTCAATAGTAGCTAATAGGAAGCTACATTTTGACACCGATTTCTGGTGCCATGGTACAAGTCAAGTAGACTTGTTGTTCTATTTGTAGTAGATGGAAAACTCAATCTAGGGTTATAGATTGCATATCCATGTGTTACAATTTGAAAAACCTCAGAAATTCTTCTTGCTCAGAAGTATTGCAAATGTTAGGTATTGCTATGCATCAAATTCTGTTCTTCGGAATTGATTAATCATAAACTGTTCAAATGAGAAGAGAATTCGGAGAGCTGACCTAAATACCTCACTGCACAGGAAGGAAATTAACATCTATCATTTACGAGAGAGATATCTTACCCACTGTGAATGGTTGTGTCACATGTTCTGACTTTTGGTCACTCTGTTCCTTTTTTTGGTGAGGTACCTTATGAAAAAATTTTAGACTGTGAACCATCACTCTCAAAGAAACACATACCCATAGGTGCTGCCTGAGGTCCCAGGGATTGCTAGAAGGTCACTCACCTGGGTCAAGAGCCTTTGTATTACACCAAGGCATTGCAGTATGATGCAGAATGTAGAAACAGGGCTTTGACATTCAGTCTTGTTCAGTCCTGTTTCAGCCCTCTAATACCAGATAAAAATCATAGGCTCAGGGCCGGGGATTTAGCTCAAGTGG
>PVIC010052157.1:0-12254 GCA_004025085.1 Thryonomys swinderianus | reverse complement strand
GGTTACCACATATAATGCTGGGCGTGGTGGCTCACGCCTGTAATCCCAGCACTCGGGAGGCAGAGACGGGAGGATTGCTGAGTTCGCGGCGGCTTGCCTGGGCACCATAGTGAGCTCAGGGCCAGCCTGAACTACAAAGCAAGACCCTGTCTCCAAAAAAGAAAAAAAAAAAAAAAAAAAAAAAAAAAAAAAAAAAAAAAAAAAAAAAAAAAAAAAAAAATGACCCATGACTGATCTGTATGCTGTTACTGATATTCAGGTTGAAGATTGTTCAGCAGCTGAATGCCAACCCCTTAAGTCCATGTGTCTCTGCGGGTCCTGTGACTATTCTGTTTCAGCTCCATAAAAGGATTCATCTCTATTCATGAAGAGAAGTTGACTCAGGCTGTACTGTGTTATATGGGAACCTGAATTCTCTGTGGTTTTTATACTTTAATGTAATGCCTCATGCCCTTTGACTATCATGCCTGCCAGTCCCATTCCCAGGAAATCACCTGTTTTTTGTCACTGTTATTTAGTAGAAAGGTGTTTTACATTATAAGGTCCACTACCAAAATAGGTAAGAGGGCACTTTCATATGTTTCTGGGAGTCTGAAGTTGGTGCAGCCTAATGGAGGATGTTTGTCCCTCTTTCTCTTTCTTTCTCCCTCCCCCAGTCCCCACTTTTTCCCTTTCCTTCCTTTCCATGTGGATGGAACCCAGGCCTCACACATTTCTAGGCAAGCAAGTCCAGCTGTACCTCCATTTCTCTGAAATTGCTAAAAGAAACAGTTCATACAAGGAGTATTGTGTTTTTAAAATCAGTAGCAAAATATGTTTGTGAACAACAAGGTTCATGTGATGTTTCTGTGTTGTGAGTTGTTTCTAACTCACAACTAAAAAGTGCATTTATAAATAAAATGGACTAAATTATATTCAAAGCAAAAAAGTGAAGCATGATTTCTTCTGGTTTGTGAGATTTATCTGCATTTTTCCAGTTTATCAGTGTCTTTAAAAATTGTATTGAAATTTCTTTGATTATGAAAAACTAACACTTGCTACTGTTGGTTTAATACTTTCATCAGTACCGTCAGGATGAAGTCCCCGAGGCTGTCTGCATCACCTTTTGCAGTTCCCACTCTCTCTTCAGGCTCTAGTGGCAAGAAACTGCCTGAAGTTTCTTGGAACACAGGTTCTTCTCCTCCCTTCCTCACCCATGTTTTCCATCTGCCTACATTTCTCTTCCTCCTTCACCTCCTTGGCACTTCCTGTCAGTGTCATCTCCAGCAAGCCTCTCCTGAGCTGTTTCTCCTGTTCACTCTCACTGCTCCCAAGGCCTGTTTCTAATGAGGCATCTACTACCCTGCTTTATCTCTTCATTTTCCCATCTAGTAGCTCACCATGACTTACAGAGAGGACAGTGTAGATTGACACAGTGTCTAGAAAACAGCAGTGAGATCTGAACTGTAAGAGCAACAGAGAAAGGCGTAGCGAAGTACATGTTAGAGAGAGAGTGTAATTGAGCAGTAAAAATAAGATGTGTTGAGATTGCTTTAGAGTGAGAGAAAAGTATGAATATATCAATATGACTGGTTACTATATGAGATGGGGTTTTCATGAGGACTTTAGTAGATGATGAGCATGGAGAGATAATAGTACATTATTAAGGTCCTCTGTATCATCTTAAGGAATTTGGATTTTGCAGTGTCAGTGATGTGGAACCAGTGAAAGACTTTTAAGTTAGAGTATAGTCTAGCTTGGCAAGATGGAATACAAAGCTCTGATTCCACTTTACCCCCAGGAACACATCAATTTGACAATGTTTCAGAAGCATATTCTGTTTGTAAAAAATCCAGAAAGTAGTTAAGAGACCTTTGCACCCCAGGTGAGCATAAAACCAGCCATATCAAAACTGTGAAATTTGACATGTTTTTTATGCCTTAATCCCAGCCTCTCGACACAGTATCATCAGTCAAAACAGCCCTACCCAAGTTTCCAGCTCTTCCATGAGAAGGGAAAGAGGTGGATCCTGCATCTAGTAACCCCTCTTTTCGGAAGGTTACCCAGAGGATTAGCTTCTTTTTAGCCTGTCTCAGAGTTTAGCTGGGGAATGAGGCACTCTAGCCATCTGGGACCAAGAGAGAAAGGAGATGGCTTTCAGTCACCAAGGCCATTCATCTTGCAGTATAGAGCTAACAGGCGAAAAATGCCAGACCCAGTTTCTCCCTGGGGAGACAGAGAGTACAGTGTGAGCCCAGAGACTCCATTTATATGGGGGCCGCTTGAGGAGTTGGCTTCAGTCATACTTACCTCAGAATCCTGATACATCTAGCATACTGTGGACATCTGGGAACAAAGAACAAAGCAAATTAGACCAATACAAAGTTTGAAAGGTACTAGGAATTCCTGGCCAGGCTGATTGGTGAGAGTATTTTCTGTTATGAGACCAGTCTGTGAAGACTGAAAGAAAATGGCTGTTTTGTCTAATATACGCCAATACAGAGAATCAAGGAAAATGAAGAAACAGAAATATTTTCCATACAAAGAAATGAGGAAAATCTCAGAAAGTGACCCTAATCAAGTGGAAATACATGATTTTTAACTGACAGAGAATTCAAACTAACCCTTTAAAATATAGTCACTGGAGTCAGGAGAGTAATTCATGAATCAAGTGGGAATCCCAACAAAAAGAACTTCAAACCTTTTTAAAATACCAAACAAAAATCGGAAATGGAGGTCATAGAAATGAAGAGTACAACAACTGAACTGAAAAACTTGTTAGAAAGATGCAACAGCATACAAAATGAAGCAAATGAAAGGTCATCAGAAATTAGGTCATCAGAAGTTAGAGAGGGAGAGGGAGGGAGAGAGAGAGAGAGAGGGAGAGAGGGAATTTGCATTATTTTCTAAATGTTTATCATAGAACTCATTAACTTGGGGACTGTGGTCCCCAAGTGCTGACAAAGTGCCAGCCTCACTCTTTTGAAGACTGTGGATGGATTTAGATAAATACTTGGGACAATGAAGGGCAAATTATAGGATGTTTGATTGGATGTGAAAACTACTTGTGAATGGGTTGCCAGGAGTATATGTTGGTTAATCAAAAGATAAATGGTGGGCCAGAGGGTTAGCTCAGTGGTTCTGGTGCCTGTCTTGCAAGCGCAAGGTCCTGAGTTCGATCCCCGGTAACTATATATAATGCTGGGCGTGGAGACACACCCACCAACAATCAACACCGCATACCACAATGCCGGACATGGTAGCTCATGCCTGTAGTTCCAGCACTCAGGAGGCAGAGACAGGAGGATTGCTGAGTTCATGGCGGTTTGCCTGGGCACCATAGTGAGCTCAGGGCCAGCCTGAACTACAAAGCGAGACCCTGTCTCAAAAGCAAAAAAAAAAAAAAAAAAAAGATAAATGTTGGTGTCATAATGAGCTCTGCAAGATTTGGGGAAAAAATGTCCTGATTATTTCTTCATGTTCTTGAAGTAGAGTTGCCCATGGGATGTCTGTTCGGAGAGAAGAGGATCAATGGGCCACTGGATTTATATGTTTGTGTGTCTGAAGATGTTTGTATTGATGCTGCCTTTGTTTTACCTTCTCTGCCTCAATTTTAACATACATTGGATCATGTTTCCTCTCTTTTTTGAGATATGAAATCACTGCAGCATGAAGATACTGCATATGGCCCGTCTTCTTCCCCATTTTAGGTTCACATAGCCATTTCCTTTGTCCCTCCACAGCATCTCCACCAGACACAAGCTTCACTCAAACTATGTTCGTTGATTTTTAGAACTCCTAATTTCAGAATACTGAAACGTATATTATTCACTTCTTAATAGAGGCTGCAGTTGCCTATGCAGACAAGAAAACAATGCTTGATTGGCAAGTTTCCTAGCTACCATACTAAGGGAAGCCACTGAGTTAATAATACTGCAACATGCTTCTGTTTCAACTATTTAAAGTATATTAACAGTGTTCCTTCATTTTATTTATAGCTCCAAAAGGAATTCTTCATCTGTCTCCTGATGTTTATCAAGAGATGGAAGCCAGCCGCCACAAAGTAATCTCTGGCACTACTCTAGGCTATTTGTCACCCAAAGATATGAACCAACCTTCAAGCTCTTTCTTCAGTATATCTCCCACATCGAATAGTTCAGCCACAATTGCCAGGGAACTCCTTATGAATGGAACATCTCCTACAGCTGAAGCCATAGGTTTAAAAGGAAGTTCTCCTACTCCCCCTTGTTCTCCAGTACAACCTTCAAAACAACTGGAATATTTAGCAAGGATTCAAGGCTTTCAGGTATGAATTAAAAGCAAAAACAAAAAGCATTAGCCCCAAATCCTTCATTTATCCATCAGAAAGCTCATCCTTGCCTGCTAGTGTGGCCTGTATGCCACTTAACATTGTAACTTATTTAGGGACACAGGACAAAAGAAAGAGAGCCATATGTACATGCTTCATTTTTCTGTCTAGTAATTCTCCTGCTGCCTGGCTCTCTACATTCTTTCTCTGTCTGTCTTTCTCTTTCTCTCCCTCAGCACTCTTCCTCTCACTCTCAGCACTCTCTCTCCCCTCTCCTTTCTTCTCTCTTCCAGTTGGTCTTTATTGGGTACATCTGTTTCCTCACTCTGTCTTCCTCAAATAAAGATTCTGCCTCCAAACATTTGGTATTAATATTTCACACTCATTTCTCCCATTTTTTACATTAAAGTTGAGTTTTTTTAATGGTTTTACTTTCAGAATACCTTTGAATTTGGTGTCCTATTGCTAGTAATGATTCACATACACAATTAAGGTACAACATTAGTTGATTGAACATGATATTTGAACAATAATGAGATGCTTTCTAGTTATCTGAGGTGTAATAATATGTATTTGTGTTATTAGATTCTGTTTTGAACCATCCAGGTGAAGTTCTACCTGCTTTTGATGGTACCAGCTCTGTTTCATGAGGTAGTCTGTTACCATCTTACAGTTTAACTTGGGCAAGTGAATTTGGGGTAGAACTCCCCCTTCATTTATTCTTTGTTCCCTAATGGGGAAAAAACACAAACCAACACTCTTACGTAGGTATTTCAGAGCTTTTTAAAAGAGCTGTTAATTCTAGGAAAGGGGAATACGTGTGTCTTGATTTCTTAGCTTCCTTGAAAACCATGTATTGAACTGTAATCACCAACTGACTGACTGAACTGAGCTTGCTTGTGTGTAGAAAGACACTGCTGCCAGATCTCACTTTGTCAGCCTCCTTTCCATCTTAGTTCTCATCCCTTATGACCAAAAACTGTAATTTCCTTTAGAAATGCTCTAGAAGACCTGTATTGTGTAGAAGATCATGTATTTATAGAGATTTTACAAGTTTAGATTATAAAATGAGAAAGATCATGTGTTTTGGGGTTATTTTTGCATGTTTGGTTTTGTTCTTTTTCCTCAACAGAATCTTTCTATTCTTTTAAATCTATTGCCAAGTAGTTACTAGTGTTTTTAATTGGACTATTAATATGAAAGAAGCTGTTACCAATTATTGGCTGTCAACTGAAATTTTAAATGCTTAACTTCAAGTTATAACTTAAGAATTTGTTTTTGTTGTTTACCTTAAGAATCACAATAAATCACTGTTTTAACAAAGATGTTGATTTATAGTTGAAATAAACTAAGTAATATTTAGTTCTACCTGTAATCTGCTTAGGTTGAATTAGAAATAAACTCTAATGAAAAGAAAATCCCTGCTTATTTGCAAATCTAATTGTTTAGAAATATCAGAGTAGTACCACATAATACATATACATATATATGTAAACAAAGCACAAATCATATTCAACTTCTGAATTGATTTTTGCTTAGATTATTAAAATAGATATAATTTTGCTACCAAAAAGTTAATTTTTAAGTTCATTTTTGTTTGTTCTTGGCAATGAATAACAACAAATATAATTTAAATATATCTTCATTTTGACCAAAAGGTAGTCTGATTCCCCCATTACTGGGCTGATCACCTACACTTCATTTAAAAGCATGTGCTGAGAAAATACAATCCTATTTATGGATAAGTTAAACATTTTCAGATCTGTATACTGTAATTTTTCATACACTAATGAATATTATCAGATGGTTTTAGAACATCACTATGTTTCTCTGGTTGAATGAGGTGGTGCTGGTGTAAAATACTGTTGCTGACAGATCCACCCTACAGCTGGGAAGTGTGAAAATCCCTGTGAAGTTGCTTAGTCTCCATCACACACACAACTCATCTTCATCGTGGGACCATAGATGTCTCTTTGTGGTTAAGAATTTTAAAGCATGTTTCTTTGTAGGTAACTTTCTCGAGTATAGAAAAAGACATAAATAGCCGGGCATGGTGGCACACACCTGTAATCCCAGCACTCGGGAGACAGAGGCAGGAGGATTGCTGTGAGTTCGAGGCTTGCCTGGGCTACATAGTGAGCTCAGGGCCAGCCTGAATAACAAAGTGAGACCCTGCCTCAAAAAAAAAAAAAAAAAAAAAAAAAAAAAGACGGTTTCTATTTCTTAAATGTCTTAATTGGACTATAGTTTAGAAATTATAGGATCATCTCGTTACAGATTATGTGCTATTCTATTGCTTTTATTTCTGGAATGTAAAAATAATAAATTCTTTTTGTTTTTAGGTTAGTACCTTTTTATTTTATTGCACACTGAATAGACATTGTTGTTTATTGAATATTGTGTAAATCCTTCTTTGGCCTTCCTTCATGCATTGCAATTTGATTTAAACCTAACAAAGCTATTGTATGTGGCAGCTATGTTGTATTAATAAGTAAAAATCTGTGAGTATATGGAAAACAGAGTTGTTTTAACTTTTAATTTTTTATTATAGTCTTTAATTGAAATTTTTAAATTACAAAGGCTAAAATTAAAGATCCAAATATAGGCATTAAGTTCATATCCTTTTGTTTAAATCTGTATGATAAATAGAAGTAGTATCTAAAGTTATTTTAGGAAATTTGATTTCACAAAACAGAAAGTAGCTGAACACGTGCACATCTTCATACTTTTATCCTTGTATGGTCTCACCTAAAGATTTTTATAATTTTAGAAACAAATCTTTTGAATCTGTCATGTTTGTTCCTTGAAGTTTTATTGAGTATATTTTTATTATATTTTCATAAAATCTGGCTGTCCTTAATGAGTTTTAGTTTTATGTCAGTAGTTCTGTGAACCTCAGATAATTGCCTAGCAGTCAGCGTGCTTCTATAGCACTACCCATTTCAAAAACTCATTCCAAGTTAGTCATGCCATAAGGTTTCAGGATTCTGTTTTATACTTTGATACCAATGTGTTAAGTCTTTTAGCTTTTTTTTTAATTATAGCAAAGTATTCTTGAAATGTTGTGCATTTGAGCTGAAGTAGAATTTGTTTTATATTGTACTTTACGTTTTCAGAGTTTTTATATTTTTATGCTTTGCCATACCAATCATACTAGAAATCATAGAATTATAAGTAGTTCCTTTGTTTAAATGAGTCATTAGAAAATTTTTCAAATTGGAAATGAAAGTGAACTATCTTTTCTAGATGCATTTAATTTTATTTTGCTATTCTGTATCTTTTGTGTGATAATCACCCACTAGGATCATTTGTGAAACCTTCAGTATAAAATATGACAAACTAGGATTTTTTTCTTCACTAAATAATGTAAAGAAACACTTAGTTGGTATTTTAGCTAAACTATATTAATTTTCCAAAGTAAAAAGTTTTGTAGGAATGTTTTTGTTTTGTTTTGTTTTTTGAGACAAGGTCTTGTTGTGTAGTCCTGGCTGGTTTTGAACTCACTGTATAATCCAAGCTAGTCTTGAATTCACAGCAATCATTCTGCTTCAGCCTTCCAAATTCATTATTGTTCTAGATAGAGGTGCCATTTCTAGCAGGGTTAGAATGTATACTTAAATGAAAAACTTTGTTTTCAAATATAATTCACAGTACATTTCAACTTACAGTCTCCTTTTATAAAATTTAATATGATTACAAGCAGGCTTTTTAAAACATATTCATTCTTCTTTTTTTTTTGAGACAGGGTCTCGCTTTGTAGTTCAGGCTGGCCCTGAGCTCACTATGTAGCCCGGACAAGCCTCGAATTCACAGAAATCCTCCTGTCTCTGCCTCCCGAGTGCTGGGATTACAGGCGTGAGCCACCACACCAGCACTGTGGTATGTGGTATTGATTGCTGGTGGGCGTGAGTCACCATGACCAGCGTTGTATGTGGTTTCTGGGGATCGAATTTAGGACTTTGCGCTTGCGAGGCAGGCACTGGAACCACTGAGCTAAATCTCTGGCCCAACATATTCATTCTTAACAGCATGACTTCAGTGCAGATTACACTGGGATTATTAGAAGTAGGGATTATGTGTGGTGGGAGTTATACATGTCTGGGCTCCTGAAACTCTGACAGTCAACCTTCTCCTTTCTTCTCTCCTCTTCCATGTACTTTATATTTTGTAATTCATATATTTATAATCAAAGAAATTCCAACTTTTTTTAAACAGCAGAGTATCCATTTAATATACATGTGCATTTTTATAGATTACCAGTAGGGGAATATGGGGGAAAAATCATTTATACATATATGTGCTCCTGCACAAAAATACATTTTTCAGTTTTCCTTGAAACATAACTCACTGTGCCATATCAGAGCCCTGGTTTTCATCTAGGCCAGTGGTGGTGAATCTACAGTACATGTGCTGCAGTATGTGTTTGAAGCCCTGAAAGCTCTAAAAGGTTCTCCATCACTGAACTAGGCTATTACACACATGATAGTAGAAAGTGATTAGAAGTTAGACTCCAAAGAGTAAAATCTTCTGTGGGTTTGACCTGGGGTCAGCAGATGCCTCTGTAATTTACATGAAAATACCTTTTGAATTGGCCTCCACTATTTTCAAAGACTCTGGAAGAGCTGGCTATGTATGTAGGTGTGTTGTTTGGTAAGGGCAGCCCAAAATCATGCAAAAAGAAATCCTGATGCATATAAACACGTACTTTGATGAGTAATGCTAATACATGTAAGAACTAGGCCTTGAGTAAAACTTTTCACTATTACTGCATTACCTCACCTTCAGTCATACATAACTATGGAAATGAAAAAGAGAAACACTTACCTTGATGTACTGATACATATGTAGTGAAACATATAAGAGATTCAAAGAAAAAGTAATAGATGAGAAAACACAGTAAGAACCATTTTTTACTGCCAGAACTTTATTGTACATCTGAAATGAACTCCATGCTGCAGAAAAAAACGGCTGCTGTAGAACAATCTATAGCGTTTTCTGTTTGTATCAGAAGAGAGTTCAGTTCAACATGAAAATTCTATTTGGAATTATTTGAAAATCAAATCTTGGAAGAAAACTATTTTTTAACCTAAAGGTAAATTACATTTCCTTTTGCCAGAAAAGTTTAGCAATATGATTTTTACTTAGTGACATAAGATTAATTGTAGTATTCATTAGATGGCTGGCAGCTGTGTATCTACGTTCAGTTGCAAATCATGTTGAAATTATTACAGCATTGCTTAACCTCCAGCATGCAGCTGTATCTAAAGAGATTAAAACAAAAACAAACAGTGGCTAGAATTTCAAACATACTGTTCTTTATACCCAAAACAGCTCTTAAGAAAAAGAAGCATGTGAAATACTGCATATGAAAAGATTTTTCTTGCGCAAACCATACAGCACCTTCTCTAACGTATAGGACCTGCTTTATTTAGGAGATAAATGGATAAACAAGGGAAGGAAACTGTCATGTATTGACTGAGTCATTACAAATATATCCAATAGTGAAGTAGATATTACGTACATAATTTTAGAAGTGCCTAGTACCCTTGCTTACAAATCTTTATTTTAAACTGTTATTTGTTAATGTTTAAAGACTGATCCCAGTGATTAGGATTATTATGTGGTGGTGGTCCATGATTTTCTTGATAATGGTTTGTTTTAATCATAGATTTCATTAATAGGTTTATTTCTGCCTTTGACTCTATATATCGCTAAGTCTGAGTCACTAAGAAGTTTGATTCTCTTGGATTGTAAATACATATTTAAGTCTACACAAGTAAAACATCATATTAGTAATATAATACTTAAATATTTTCCTTTAATGGGTTAATAGTTAATTTTAAGCCCTGAAATATTTTAGGTTCTAGAAAGTTCTTCAGTGTTAACATGGTAACATCAAAAGATTTAACTGTCAGACAAAATGGAAACTTGAAAAGCTTACAGACTTTAAAGAAAGTGTGGAATCATATCTATGGATTGAAACATTGCAAGAAACATTTCTGGGAAATGGTACAGAGTTCACAGTTTCACTGCTCTTACTGAGGGGAAAATAGATAATAGTACATTGTGAATAGTTTTCAATTAATTTCAGCATTATGTGAAGAACTAAATGGATATAAAGTTAGTTTGTGTATAGAATTTTATGCCATTCAACACTGGAATTTATTCAATTAAAGATGAGGAAGTAAACATTTGTTATTTACTCTGGGGAAATACTTGTTAAGTAACATGCTAATTACTGGTATGGGGAGAAGCAGGCATATAAAACCAATACAGAAGAAGATGAATCATTACCACAAATTAGTCCTGTCTCTAGAGAGTGACCAGTGTTCAAACTTTGTAAGACAGTTTCATAAAAATAATTAAGGATTTGTGGCATGCTGTGAGAAATCATATATGCAATGCCTACTCCTCATGATAAGTTATAGTAGTGTAACCAGGTGTTCACCTGAGATGTGGTTAGTGATGTCAAGAATTGTGAATGGGAGTGAACAGTTAACTGATGGAATTAGGGAAAAGTTCATAGCAAAGGGGACACTTCAAAGAGTACATAGAAATTTAAGGTGAGGAGAAGAGATGAGTAGATAAGAGAGAGACCCAGGGAAGAAAGACCATTTAAAATGTTTTTACAGAAGTCCAGAAAAGAAATAACAAAGATTGAATTAAGATGGTGTGAGCTCCTTTTCTCATTGCTGGGACAAAAGTACTCAACGTCCAAAATTAAAGGAAGGGGTTTATTGAGCTAACAGGTAGTGAGGTTCCAGTGCACAATCCACTGGCTCCAAGGCTTGGATGGCAAACGAGTGTCACAGGGGAGAAACAACATAGTACGCACGTGGCAACAAAGCTAACAGAGGCAGTTGATGGCACCCACAGTGTAGCAACAGTAACAAAGGAGAGAGACTTCTCCTCTTTTATCCCTTCTGCACTACTGGCTTGGGCGGTGCCAAACCTCTCAGGTGTAACTGTTTAGTAACCACACTCCCTTAATCCCAATGCCACACATTCCAGATCACCTGCTTCTGATTGCATGAGGCTTTGGGGAGACATCCAGACCCAAACCATGATAGACCCAGAGGGCATAGAGGAGTGGAGAAAGGGTACAGTTGCCTAAGTTACAGTTGAGAAAATTAAGTGATCTCTTGTCCTCCTGATAGGATCTTCACTAGCCTGGTCAGGATGTAGTCAGTATTTACATGCTGAAGTGTAGAGATGATTTTGATGAGTAAATAGGCTAGTATGGTTGTGAGGTATTTCAGACATTTT
The DNA here is from genome assembly GCA_004025085.1 of Thryonomys swinderianus. Taxonomy (NCBI): domain Eukaryota; kingdom Metazoa; phylum Chordata; class Mammalia; order Rodentia; family Thryonomyidae; genus Thryonomys; species Thryonomys swinderianus. The sequence continues at coordinate 700 of PVIC010052157.1, read as the reverse complement.
TAATTTTACTGTAGATGACTTGAATAAGCTCACAGGATGTTGATTTCCATTTTAAATCCGTGGACTTAATGTTTCCTAAAGGACATTCAAGGAGAGTTTTACAGAAAACAGTTGAAAGGAATCTGGGGACCAGCAGGGAGGACTAGACACGGATGTGAGTCATCATTCTATAGACACACTTGGTTGGAGCCATAGAGGTGGTTAGAGGGTGGGGTGGGTCAAGAGAGCAGACAAAGGTTGAGTAGTTCACAGTGAATGCTAACACATAAGCAGTACGCCCCCTCACGATTACAACTGGTCAATATTGAGCACCTACCACGAGCCAGGCATGCTGCTTGGCACCGAGGTCATTGTATGAGGGCAATTGAGGTTCCTGCCTTCATGAACTAACATTAGGATGGAGTATAATTTACATACAATAAGACACCCATTTTAGTTGTACAATTTAATGCATTTTTAAAGATGTATACAACTATGTTAATTACTACTATAATCGAAACGGAACTGTTTCCCCTACTTAAAAAAAAATGGGCTTGGGGCCGGAGGGTTAGCTCAGTGGTTCCGGCGCCTGCCTTGCAAGCGCAAGGACCTGAGTTCAATCCCCGGTAACCACATATAATGCTGGGCGTGGTGGCTCACGCCTGTAATCCCAGCACTCGGGAGGCAGAGACGGGAGGATTGCTGAGTTCGCAGCAGCTTG
>PVIC010052156.1:0-12255 GCA_004025085.1 Thryonomys swinderianus | reverse complement strand
ACAGGGTCTCGCTTTGTAGTTCAGGCTGGCCCTGAGCTCACTATGGTGCCCAGGCAAGCCGCCGCGAACTCAGCAATCCTCCTGTCTCTGCCTCCCGAGTGCTGGGATGACAGGCGTGAGCCACCACGTCCGGCATTGTGGTATGCGGTGTTGATTGTTGGTAGGCGTGTCTCCACACCCAGCATTATATGTGGTTACCGGGGATCGAACTCAGGACCTTGCGCTTGCGAGGCAGGCGCTGGAACCACTGAGCTAACCCTCCGGCCCCACTTCTAGTATTTTTTAATGGACCTTATTCTACTAAAAAAAAAATATCAAAATACCATCCTTTATGGTCTCCATAAAATAAGTCTTATTGAAAAAAAAAATGAGTCTTATTGATAATATGTGTCTATAGAAGAACTCAGCTGCTACAAGCCAACCAAGTAGAGTTCTTCAAACAGAGTTCCTGTCGCAAGTGACCTTAATGAAGACCCAGGTCGTGGGACAAGTTCTGTGGGGGAAAATCAAATGACAAGTTCTATGGTGAAAGATCAAAGGACTAGAGAAAAATCTGATTCAAAAATACAATAAGAAATGGAAGGACTAAAAAAAAAAGGAAAAAAAAAAGAAATGGAAGAGAGAAAGGAAAGCCAAAAATTCGGTTGTAAACATCAGAGGAAAAAATGTGTCAAAAGCATAGTGGCACACATATAATCCCAGCATTCAGGAGGCTTAGGCAAGAGGACGCTATGAGTTCAAGCCCAGGCTGTATTACACTGAAGACCTTGAGCAGACAAACAAGCAAGCAAAATGTCAGTCTTATACTAGTGTAACAGACAGCTTTAGGGCAGTTCAACCCCTTGAGAAGTGAGGGAGCAAAACTTACCAAACTCAATAAAAGAATATGGTCTAGACACAGTAGGCACCTTCTTCCCATGCTGTTCATCAAATTCTGAATGCAAATCTTCTAGGTAGGCAAAAGCCAACTTTTTAGGGAAGGCAGCTTCACACAAAACCAAGTAACACACTCCCTGCTCGATAATGTAGCTGCAGAGACAAAAAAAAGCAAGACACAGTTGTCTGTAAAGCAACTACAGGAAAGTGCTTGAAGCAGATACTTAGAACCATTATAAACCTCAAAATATTAGGTCTAAACCATTTGAGGCTGGCTAAATCATAGTCAGTTGCAAACTACAAGTCCTTAGGACTAGAAAACAAACCTCTTCCCACCATTTGAAGTATATCTCTAAAGGAATACTTAAGTATTTATTTTTATGGTTCTGGAGATTGAACCCATGGTCTTTCACAAGCACATCTCAGATCTTCATTTACTGGACACAGAAAACAGAAACTCCAAAATTAATCATCTGCCTAATTTCCAGGTGAGAGAGTTCTGTAATCACTGGAAATGGTCCAACAATAGAACTGATTTCTTGTGTTAGTGAGCTCCCTGGCATGCTAGAAGGGCCACGTGACTACATGGATGGACAATTCTTGGACAAAGGTTAGGCTACAAAGTGGCTTTCAAAATTCTTTTTACCTACAATGTTCTTTATTTCAGCACAAAGTTATATTCAGAAGACTAATGTGTGTGTCAGATAAAACCAGATGTTCTTTAAGTAGGTGTTTAGAGACCTAAGTATTACTTACATTCTCCCATTCCCATCCCTATCCTTTCTATGAGACTTCATAGGCATCACTGAGCTACACAGAGGATAATTTAAAAACTATTACATGACCTTTCAGTCTCAAGTAACATTAATAATACTGCTATCCTACTATCTGTATAAACGCCTGAATTAATTGCCCACCTTGCCTTCAAGCTATACCATCTTCTATGTCACTAGTTTTATTTCCCAAAAGTAAACAGGCTCCTATTGACCTGTTTACAAATTCTAAGGGTTCCCTGATACCTAGAAATTAAATTATATTCCTCAGTACTTAGAGCACTAAGATGCATGTCATAGTCTATCATATATTCTAATGTACTAGATAGCATGCTATTCTTCGAAAAGCCAGGTTCTAAAAATCTCTAATTCTGGGTTATTTCTAAATGTAATGCTGTTTAACAGAGAAATCCTTACCCTTTCATATACTCATTTCTACTACAATTTTTTCTTTGTATTTTCTACCCCATTTCTTCACACTTCATCACCATGATGGGAATTTATTGCTACCTTCTCTCCTTCTCCAAAGGATTTTACTTATATTAGATTAACAGCTTTTTGGGTGGTACTAGGGGTTGAATTAAAGGCCTCTGCACTGAGCTATGTCTCCAATTCTTCTTTTATTTATCTTGAGGCAGAGTCTTGCTAAGTTGCTCAGACTGAGCTGAAACTTGTGATCCAGCTGCTTTAGATGCCTAGAGTACTGGGACTGCACATGTGTGCCAGCGCGCATGTCTTGTCCTAAGGTATTATAGTACACTGGTTGAAATACGAGTAAATATAGTGTACTGGTTTACGTACTGTCTTTCTCTCTCCTTGCAAGATAACAAAATCATTTAAAGGCTTGGACATTAAAAGCAAAATTTAGCACAAGGTCTGGCAAATACTTTTAAGAAATAAACCTTTAATTTAAAAATAAGAGCAAGAATACTAATGTAGCCCCATATTCTTCTTCCTCTTCTTCTTTTTTTTTGTTCAGCATACTGGTTTGCAAATTTATTTCTTTTTATTTTATGAAACAAGAGAACACTACACCATAAAGTAGTAAGTCATTCTTTCTGGGATAAGACGGTATCTCAAAGTAGTGTTACTTTGCATTTCTCTAATATCCACAATATTTCTAAAGTAATTTTCAGTAGTGAATACAGAATTTGTTACACACAAGCCAATGGGTTATAATTATTGTAAAAATATTAAAGAATTCAGTTTTATAGATCTAGAGCCAAGGAAGTTCCTTCCATCAAAAGTCTGTATTTTAAAGATATCTTTACTTCAAAAAGAATGTTACCATTCTTACATAGTATTACACTATTGTTTTTCAGACTTAAATGACTAAGAAGAAATCAGGACTATACTTACTGAAAAGTCATGGCTCCTGCTTCCAAGGTACATCTTGTAGGGGATTGTTCATTCAGCTTTCGAAAGAGTTGCTTAGCCTGACTCTGATACTGTTGAAGGTCCCTGCCAGACTGGAAGAAGACACTTTCGTTTAAGAATTTTTGACAGAAAGAAACTGTATCAATTAGCAAGAAGTACCATGATATTAGGAGAACACTATGTTGAGTTCTTCCACCCACAAGTTAATACAATTTCCCTTAATGAAAGAAAAATGGTCCACTTTTAGAACAAAAGAAAAAAACCTAATATCTAGTTCTTGAAAAAGATTCATAGTTCTGGACCGCAGATTTAGCTCAGTGGTTCTAGTGTGTGCCTTGCAAGTGCAAGGTCCCAAATTCAATCCTGGATACCACATACCACAATGGCAGGCATGGTGGCTCACACCTGTAATCCCAGCACTCAGGAGGCAGATGCAGGAGAATTGCTGTGAGTTCGAGGCTTGCCTGGGTTACACAGTGAGTTCAGGGTCAGCCTGGACTACAAAGTAAATGAGACTCTGTCTCAAAAAAAAAAATTATATTTATATTTGCTAAGAAGCAAAGGTATGGATCTCAGCTACATTTATTGCATTCTCAACGTTATTTTCCTGTTAGGTCGGTATCTTATTCCTAACAAACTGCACTTTCACAATTATTGGCAGAAAACCACACAGCATGTGCTGTATTTAAGAGAAAACCCTGGGAACAAGAACTGATCAATCTCATATTTATGCTGGCATATCAAGTAGAATCTTCTTCAGAATGTTGCATCATTGAGCACTTATACAAAACTGAATATGTATACCTGTGTGTGAATTTACACACATTATACAACTGTAACTATCCAAAAAATGAGAAGGGTAGAGCAAAGACTGGAAAGTTAAATAGCCTTCACTGCATACATCCACTCAGTTCTCATGTCTGAAGAGCAAGTTTGAATAATGATGTATGCAAATAAAATAAAAATAGTAAGTTTCAAGTAATATAAGCTACATTTCTCTGACTAATTTGTAAATACTTTTACAACTAAGGAGGGTTCCACTGGAGAAAAAGTTCTTCAAGTTTTCCCTTTACTGCTAGAACTGAACGCGGGGTTCACACATACTCTACACAAGTGCACTGCTACTACAGCAGTGTCATTTCAAAAGCAAAAGTCATACTTGAAGCCTACTAGATACAAAGGGGAAAAGAGATGTGGGAAGAATATGAAGCAAATACACATTGCTTATTCATCCACAAACTGGTCTGGCCAGCAATCATTTGAATGCTTGCATTCCTTCCAAAAGTATATTGAAATCATAGCCACCAACACGATGGTATTAGGAAGGAGAACCTTTGGGAGGTGATTAAAGTCATGGGGAACCCCAATGATTGAAATCAGTGCCATATAAAAGACCCTAGAGAGCTAATGCTTTCTACCTTGAAAGGACACAGCCCAAGACACCATCTGTGTACAAGGAGCAGGTCCTCCAGATACAAAATTAGCTAGTTCCTTAATCTTGGGCTTCCCAGTCTCAAGAATTGGAAAAATAAATTTCTGGTCTTTATAAGCCACCTACTTCGTGGACACTGTCATGTAATTCTGTTATTTATTTATTTATTTATTTATTTATTTATTTATTTATTTTTGATGGAAAAGCAGAACATAGTCTCCCTTTGGTACATTTTAATATAAAATGATAAAAGTGGCAGATCAGCAAATCCACACTATTGAAAAATGGTGGGCTGCAAATTTTGATATGAATAGGAGAATACACATGAGGCACCCCAAGACAGTCAGTTGGAATCTACTTGAAGGACTACAGGTTTATCTTTTCTAGCACTGCTGTTATAGCAATGATTTGCTATGTAATGCCATTCGAGAAATATTTCTGTTAACATGTGCATGTACGTGAACAGTTTTACCTATTAAACTAGACTTTGCACTAATGAAATATAAAACATCAATATTATGTATTATAGTTTATATCTAAAATGCCCTCCAAAAGTCTCATATATTTAGAGATGGTATTTTAAAAATAACCCAAACTTGCCGGGCGTGGTGGCTCACACCTGTAATTCCAGCACTCGGGAGGCAGAGACAGGAGGATTGCCGAGTTCGAGGCTTGCCTGGACTACATAGTGAGCTCAGAGCCAGCCTGAACTACAAAGCGAGACCCTGTCTCAAAAAAAAAAAAAAGTATAAAATAACTTAAATTATAGAAGTTAAACTTTAAGGTACAAGTTAACCCTTTAAAAGGACTAGTTGAAGAAACCGACAGCAAAAGAATGGTGGTCAGATAAAAACTAGTAGAAATCCTCTGACCTCATTAAGAGGCACTGCAAACATGATTGTAACCTGACAGAATAAGACTAATAGCTGTATAAACCATAAGAAATGATGGCCAAGGCATGCTACAGTACCAGGAACTGACTAAGAGCAAAGAAAAGACTGCTGGTGCATAACACTGGAGAACAAACCAAAGTCAAGATTATGAGATGTCACGTGCTAGCTCAGCATTACCGTTCCTGTGAGCACAATACAATCTTTTGGCCAAATACCAATCTTTTTGATATATTTATATGATAGAATACTATGGAGGTGGGCTGGGGATGTAGACACATGGTGCCATGCCTACCTGGCAAGCACAAGTTCCTGAGTGCAATTCCTGTTTCTAGGAGAAAAAGATAAGAACACTATGGAGCTGTTAAAATAATATAATATTAATGAGACAATATTTCTACATACTATTAGTGGGAAAAAATGAAGTTCAAGTAATTTTACAGTATACTTCATTATCTAATTTTATACATATACATACTCATCAAGTTTAAGATCATATATCAAAAGGATATTATAATTTGGATACAGATTAAAGATAAAAACCACAACACTTTGGTCTTTTTTTGCTGTACATATTTGCTAAAATGTCTAAATTAGTAAGACTGTTATAACAAGAAAAATTATTCATTCACTCATTCCTGTTTATTGTCTATTTGCACCCAGAGTATTGTGTGCAGAGTAGTGTTTGTGAAATTTAAAGCAGAACTAGAGAAGATTTTTCTGAAATAGGGGAATGAAATTAAATGCTCAGTTTCTGCCACACACTGTTCTAAACATTTTATATATTATTATGTGCAACAACCCTCTGAGGTGATTCAAATTATTACACTGTTAGACATGTGCACTCAAGGAAGCTGAGAGAAAGATCTTCAAGGCCAGCCTGAGCTACACAGTGAGTTCAAGGCCAGTCCGGACCACATGATGCTGCCTTAAAAAGAACTGTGATCTAGATCTCACAAAAACACATAACCACTGCTTTACAGACTGACCTTTGATTCACTTTTTTTTTTTTTTTTTTTGTGGTACCAGGGATCGAACTCGGGCCCTTGTGCATCCAAGGTTGAAGCGGTACGACTTGAGCTAAATCCCAGCCCCTTTGACTCACTTTTAATGTCAAAGTCATGAAAGACATAAGTCAGATACCTCACCTAACAATGTTTACATTTCCTGATTCTGCTTTCTACTTCATCAAGAACAGATGAATGAACTTTCATGATGCCTGAGAGTAACCTACTAATGAAGTGGGTAAGAATACCTAGACATATTAGGAAACAAAGGAGTTTATCCAACAGTGTATTTAAGATTTGTTTTTCTATATCACAGAAGATACAAGGCAGTAATTTACCTTACTTTTCATTGTCCTAGAACCTCTGGACAACAGGCTCTATCAAATATCATCTTTTGCCTTTCTAAGGACTGTTTAGCTAAGCTCTTACTTAAAAGTTTTTTGTTGAACTCAGCGGGATTACGAAGCAATCACTTTCCTCTGTAAGTAATTATAATAATCAACCTTAAATGATTGGGAGCAAGAAGCAGTTTAACTGCACAACAGACTAGTTGTTTTTTGAAGCAGCTCCCTGCTGATATCTGGTTAGATCTTAACACCTTTATGTCTGTGCTGCCATTCACAGAGCTGCAAAATTAAAAAGAAGAGAATACAGTAATTTTGAGGTAGAACAGAGGTATATGAAGAAATTACAAACATCCTTAAAGGAAAGCATACCAAAAAGAACAACAAATAGATATCTAGGGTGTCTATGTTTGTGAAGAAAAGCTCATCTCTTCACCTGCCCTCAATAATACTTTATTTTATTTTGTGGATTTTACTCTCTATTATCTGATAATACAGTTTGCACAGGGAATGACACCAAATAAATACCTAACACTGTACTTGATATCTATATCAGTGTAAATAATTGAAAGAATATCAAATTATTGGCTTGGACAGTTTGGGCACTTGAATATAAAACTACTTAGTGGAGATAATCCAATTCTTAAAAGTTAATTATGGACTGATAAAGACTAAATAAATATATCATTAAAATATCCTAGAACAAGACAGTCAAGAACAGTGTTAGACACTAAGGCCAGTCAGGCAGATACTGATTTTAAAGAATCAGTGGTTTTTCCACCACAGGTGATTTCCCCCCCCCCAAGGGTACATTTTACAAAATCTGGAATTATTTTGAGTTGTCACAACAAAATGTGGAAGGAGAGAGGTGTTACAGCCAACTGGGGAGAGAGGCCAGGAATGTAGCTAGACATCCTACAACGCAAAGTACAGTGCCTCACAACAAAGAACTATCCATCCTAAACTATCAAGAGTACTGCAGCGAAAAAACCCTGCTGAAAATTTTCACTATGTTAATGATTAGCTGTGTGACTTTAAGTGATCTATTCTCTATAAGCCTCACAGCTTCCTTATCTATAAAGATAATGACAGTACCTATTCTAATATGGTTGGTATGAGGATTGAATGAAATAATACACTTAGGTTGGTATGTAGTAGGCACTCTATAAATGTTCTGCCCATAATTATAATAAGAAAAATAAGTCTATATTCATTATTTTTTATAGATATTAAACACTTAGGAAAGACTATCATTCAAAATCAAAATTCCTAAAGGAAAACATGATGGGTTTATAATAACAAAAATTTTTTTGTGCAAAATTTCTTTCCTTCTCAATGAAACAAAGCACCTATCTTGCTAGATCTATGCCAAATTAAAACACAATAACAAGTCAACCAATTTTTCAATAAAGTACCACAGCAGAAGATAGAAGTCCAGCAATATTAATTAGTTTTGAATCCACTCTATATTCTTTGCCTACAATAAAATTCAATACAAAAGTTGGAAAACTGATCAATTAATCTCTCTGCCCCACTGTCTCTTTTTGTGGGTAAAATATTTCTTATACTACTTCTCTTTCAAGGAAATTTACCCACAATATCTCCTTTGTTTAAATCAAGTTTTTAGGTTTATTGGAACAATTGTATTCTTTCTATAGAGTGGTCACAGAAAATTCTTAAATTGAAGAAGAAAATATTTCACAGTTGAAAGGTGCATTTTATTTTTCATAATATATTTGAATGGTCAGAGTTCGTTTTGAAGAATAAAATATTTTCACTTATCATGACCTGCAACTTTATCATCTGTAGCACTACTCCTTTTTTTTTTTTTTTTTGAGAGAGGGTCACGCTTTGTTGTTCAGGCTGGCTCTGAGTTCACTATGTAGCCCAGGAAAGCCTCGAACTCAGCAATCCTCCTGCCTCTGCCTCCTGAGTGCTGGGATTACAGGCGTGAGCCACCACGTCCGGCACTGTGGTATATGGTACTGATTGCTGGTGGGCGTGGGTCACCACGCCCAGCATTGTATGTGGTTACCGGAGATCGAACTCAGGACCTTGCGCTTGCGAGGAAGGCACTGGAACCACTGAGCTAAATTTCCAGCCCCAAGCACTACTCTTTTAAAAGTGAAAGAAAACATACTATTTTTTTCCAAACCTAAAATAGCATTAAACCAAACAGACAAGCAAGCCTGTTACTACTTGCTCCTATTGTCAGCCTGGATGTCACTTCCAGGAAAACTTCCCCAATCTCCAAAACCAATTTAGGGTCTTTCCATATTCAACCCCAGAACACTCTTCCTCTTCCCTACAATTCTAAAATAGTTTGTTATCTGACTTTTCCAGTAAACTATAACCTCTGTGAAGGTAGAAACTGTGTCCCCTAATCCCCTCCCTACATTACCATGCCTGGCGTATCTGATGTACTCAAATTTTTTTCCTTCCTTTCCTTCCCTCCCTAGCCTTCCTTCCTTTCTTTTTGCATAGCATAAATAAAAAGTTCAAGAAATGTGTAATTTCTTAACTAAACATTCCTCTTTTAGGCCTCGGGATACGGAGATATATATGTGAGATAGATATATATACACATATATATACGACATACGTATGATATACATGCTGTATGAGAACGGGCTCTTTTATTTTTTGTGGCTGGGGTCTACCTGAGAGGAAATCTCTACTGAAGGCGCAGATAATATTTTTGTGCTTTTTGTTCTCTTTAGAAAACGTTCTGGAGATGGGATAGGTTCGGCAAATTGTGATCATCCAGACTTGACTTTTTGGGAACTTTCTCAAAATCCAGAATTTGTAATATTCGGCTGCTAAAACACCTTCTAAGGAGTCACAGGGGGCTTCCCGCATTCCAGAAGGAACCCGGGGCTGGCGGCGCGGAGCCCTCGCAGGGGATCGGGGGCGGGGGCTCACGGAGTCATCTACCTGCTCGTCCTCCTGCATCGACGCGGCCAGCGGGAGCCCGTCCGCCACTCGGGCGATCATCGTCAGCAGCACCATCTTCCTTGCCTACGGGGACCCAGCACCGGTCCGCACTGCCGAGGGCCTTGTCCTCACTTCCTCCGCCGAGAGGACAGCAAAACCTCCACCTCAGCCGCCGAAGACCCAGCTGCGGGCCTCTCCGTTTCCCGCTGAGGTGGCCGGAAACGGCCCGAGAGCTCGCCACTACCGGTCCTCAGAATTAACTTCCCCCCGGGAACCCGAGCCGCAGAAACATTAGTTCCGGGCTCCCGCCAATCTTCCTGCACTTCCCCGTCCCGCCCACTTATCATTTCAAATTTCCATGTCGTTGAGCAGATGTGGCGTTTGAACTGAAACAGAACTATCTAGTTCCTTGATACTTTTAAGTTTGGGGAGAGGCCCTGAAAAGAGGATGGGGGTCAGGGGGTTGTTAAATAAAATCTATATGAAGAAATGAAAGTTCAGCTATTTTCCTTTTTTGTTTGTTTGTTTTATAGAAAACATATACACAATATTTTCTACATTTGTATATCTTCAGGCACATTTTGAATTTGTGCTTGGTTGTGCTGTAACCCAGACTCTCAAACAATTTCTGGTCAAAGATCAGTAAATATTTATTGTTTTTTGTTTGTTTTTTTGGTGGTACCAGGGATCGAACTTGGGCCCTTGTGCTGCCAAGGTAGGTGCGGTACCACTTGAGCTAAATCCCCAGCAGTAAATATTTATTGTATGCGTGAATAAACAAACAAGTACAGGTCCTGGGATAACTCAAGTCAGTCGTTGTACCAACATCTAAGATACTAGCTGTGTGAGCGTGATATGCAGCCATTTGATTCGACTAGAACTTCCATACTGGACATTCCCTCCCTATTGTAGCAGCTTCTATACAACTTCATGTAAGGAAGTGTTTCCATTTTTCTTTTCTTTAGTATCTCCCTCTTTAATGTAGGGATATTGATCTCTTGGGGTTTTGTGAATATTAGATAAGAAAATGTTGGGGTTAGGGTTTCATAAACTAAAGTTATATAAATGTATTTAACATTACTTACATTAATAAAAACTACTTACCAAAGAGTTTATTGTTAGTACTTGATTGAATAGAAAAGATGCTAAGTGCTTTCACATGTGTTAATTTGACCAAACAATTCAGTAAGATTGTTTTTTCTGTTTTGTTTTGTTTTTGAGATAGGGTCTTCCTTTGTAGTTCAGGCTGGACCTGGACTCACTATGTAGCCCAGGCAAGCCTCAAACTCACAGTAGTCCTCCTGCCTCTGCCTCCTGAGTGCTGAGATTACAGGCCTGAGCCACCATGCCCAGCACTGTGTTATGTGATACCAGAGATCACAGAGATCGAACTCGGGACCTTGCGCTTGAGAGGCAGATGCCAGAACCACTGAGCTAAATCCCTGGCCCTTAGTAAGATTGTTAATATAAGGTTTCTATTTGGTAATGGAGAAAAAAAACCTTAAGAATAATTTTTTTCAACATTATGTAGTTAGCAGCAATGAAAACAAGATTGCAGTTGAAATCCAACTCCCAAAACTGATGCGATTATAAATTTTTTACCTGTAGGTTAAAAGACTGATGTTTTTATCTCTTTTATACTAGATGAAAACTAGTATTATTTCATGAGAGGTTTGGGGAAGAGAAACCCAATATGATCTTGTGATAGACTCAAAATGAAAAGTTCAGAACTGAAATACAGAGGAAAGTGCAACAGTGGTATTAAGAAAGGTAGCAAGAAAGTGTAATGGAAGACCATTTTTGTGCATGAGAGTTGAAGTTGAAAGAATCATTGTACATTTCTATATAGAGTGTATTTGTATATACACATTATAGTCTTTGGATAAAACTTTCTCTCATTTCCCTTCCTCCCACTCAGGGATCTGCCTTCTACCACAGCCTCAAATCGTGGTCATCCAGACTCTGCTGTGACAATTCCCCTAGTGGGGAGTACTTTAAGGAGACTGCCATCTGGGTCAGGGAAGCAGAGAATGTCACAGGTGATGGGCGTGGTGGCTCACGCCTGTAATCCCAGCACTCAGGAGGCAGAGGCAGGAGGATTGCTGAATTTGAGGTTTGCCTGGGCTACATAGTGGGCCCAGGGCCAGCCTGAACTACAGAGTGAGACCCTGTCTCCAAAAAGAAAAAAAAAGAATCCAGTAGGTGTGTACAAAGAAACAGATTAGAGAATCAGCTTTCTTTCCGCTTCTGGTTCTAAGTCCAGGCTCTTCCAAAGCCTATATGCATTTCTACCCTTGCTTTCTATTAAACATCATTCTCTATAAAACTGCTGCTTTTATTCCCTAGGCTACTTTGAGTTAGTTTCTGTTAATTAAAACCAAAATATTTTAAATTTATACACAAATGTAGAGTTATCCTAGATCAACGTTTCTTGTAACAAAACCAATCATACTTGCAGTTTTTTCCCCTATTAAACAGTAGTCTTCTGGGCCGGAGGGTTAGCTCAGTGGTTCCGGCGCCTGCCTTGCAAGCGCAAGGACCTGAGTTTGATCCCCGGTAACCACATATAATGCTGGGCGTGGAGACACGCCCACCAACAATCAACACCGCATACCACAATGC
>PVIC010052155.1:0-12283 GCA_004025085.1 Thryonomys swinderianus | reverse complement strand
TTCGGAGGAATCCTTTGGTCCCTGGCAGACTGCAACTGCTGGTCACCATAGCATAGGTCCAACACTAATCTTTCTATGTAGAACTTAATATAAATCAGATTTGAATGCTCTTATTTTTCAAATTTCAGATTCCTAGGTCAATTTTATTAGATTGTCCTGAATTGGGCTTATTCTCCTGGTTTGATCAGGTCTGGGACAAATTGTGCCAACTCACCTCCTCTAGGTCCCTCTCCCTAGCTATGGAGGACCCACTGCTGTGAAACAGAGACCTACGCCTAGAGAAAATAGGTTCCAGGTAGCACCTCAGACATATGCTAGTGACGGGCTCTCAGACAGGGTCTATGATTCTTCCACAAACCCATCTCTCCCTTGCTTTACTTTTCCAAATGCACCCAAGATCCACTCAAATCTATTAAGCTTCATGAGATCTCAGCAGAGGTACTGACTGTGACAGAGAACAACTTACTCCATGCAGGTAGATAGCAGATAGGTAAAGACAGATAGATGTGTGGATGGATAGATAGACAGACAGATAATAGATAGAATATAGCCTTACTGGAGAAGCAGTAACATAAATTCCACTCCATCCACTTTATAATAAGGAAACAGAAGCTTTCTTCAGTTTTAAAGGCATGAATTGAATAAGAATCTCTGCCTCTAGACAAGCTGTCTGTGGACAAGCCCTTTTCTCTGTATCTCCCTCTAGGCCTTTCCTTCTCATGCCCTCTGCCCCTCTATATGCAGCCATGTGTATGATGGTCTTGTAGACATTGTATATACTGTATACACTGTGTGAGTGTGTGTCACACACATATATATACATATTTATATGTATGTTATCTTAGATATAATTGTATACTCTTAATAGTTGAGATTTTTCATACTAAGCTCAGAAAGAATAAAGGAAAAGGTTCAACAGCATATTAAATTAAAAGCAAACTTTGATGCTGCAGATGAAATCCATGTATTTCAATTCTACATCTTGCCCTCTTTGCATCAAATTACTCCATCAGACTTTTGAATGCCTTATTTTTGTTTAATAGAGAGAGAGAGACAAAAAAAAAAAAACACTGACCTTGTTTTTACATCAGTAAAAGTTTTACAAAAGCAGTAGGATTTTGTCTATGTCTTCCCTGGGCAAAGCATTTGTGAAATACTCTACATGGCGTTACTCTTAGCAAAAAAGGAATCACACAGACACCACAGAGTTTCTTCAATCCATGCAGCTGGGGGAGGAGCTGCTAAAGGCAATGTTTAAATCAAAGCTATCTGCCTAGAGAACCTCATTCTCTTCAGTTCACCAAACTGTATCAGTGCAGTCAGACCAAGATTTATGTAAATATCCTATTTGTCTGTGGCAAGTTTGAATGCACAGTATCTCACTATATTGGGACCACATTCTTTACAGTTATTCTTATTTATGAATATATCATTTACTTTGATCTAATTTTTATTATGTCAATCTCCTACCCATCCATATAACTTAATTTATAACTCTGAAAATTCAATCATTTTTTAAAAATTAAGTCTTTTACCAGTACTCTTATCTGTGAGATCATCGATGTGATGTATTTATTACACTTTCTAAAGCATATGAAAGCAAATATATAAATATTAAAGAATTCATGTACTACATATGGCAAAGTTCAGACAACTAAACATGACATATAATAATGACTTTTATATTATTTTTCTTTATCAATTTGGTAAAGGGAAAGGTCATTTGATTTTTTTAACATATAATATTATTTTATAAATTTAAATAATGTCCACAGAAGGCAATTCTGTGGATTTTTATCCAGGGTCAAATTTACATTTGTTGTTTTCATTTCTGGGTCACCATTAAGTCATATGTGAAACTATTTCCAAGAAAAAAACTATTTCTGTTAAGGAAGCCCATTATTTGTGGGGTCAGCTAGCCTGACCCACCTCTGGGTTACACGTAGGTTCTTCTGTTCTTTGATTAGTGTGGTAGTTCTCAGTATGTCCATGCAGTGGGAACAGCTGTTCTACTACAAAGCTATACATAATTAATTTATGGGATGAATTATAGGCTATGATGAGCATACTACTCATGAGTTCCCACATTCCCAAAGATTTCAAGATGTGTTGTTAAGAACTCCATTTACATTTCAATCTCAGTTTGCCAAGCCTCCAAACTGTCTTGAGCTTTGTCTGCACCTCTATGATAGAACACTTCAAATGAACAGAATTCTGAATTTGTTCATTTTTTGTGGTTGTTGCACATATCTTAATTGTGACGTATAAAAACACATCTATTATATCCAACTTTTCCAGTCTCGCTCTCCTGCCATTTTACTAAGTCTGCTTTCAAAAAGAAATCTTTCATTTACTGGAGTCTAGTTTCCTCCCTATGCTACCATCTTCATTTCTTTGCGTGAATCAGGGCTCAGCTTATGATTATTTGTCATCTGGTGCCTCTTCTCCTGGACCACCCCAGCTGCCTGACAGAGTGCTGGGCTGAATTCCATGATCTCTTTTAATTCCTTGTTGGCAGCTCGCTGTCCCTTTCTCTTTACCTTCCTGCCAGGTTTAATGCCTCGTGGCATGCCAACTACAGCTTGAAGAATTTTTCCCAAATAAAATAAAAGCTCAAATATCTACCTTTCAGTTTTCAGCAGGAAATATTTCATATAGTTCTTCACCATCATTAATTCTTCCAGTTCCTCATCTTCTGAGCTTCTCCTTCCATTTAAAGACCCCATAAAACAATGCATTACTTCACCCTAATAAGAAAGCTCACTTGATAATGGGAGATAAAAGAACTAGAAACTAGTAGAAGTATAAGCAATGCTAGATGAATTCACTCATGCAAAAAAAGAAAAAAAATCCCTCAGCCTGGCCAACAGCCCTAATACCTGCAGACTTTTCTCTTCTGAGGAGTATGGACAGATGGAAAAGGCAAAGGTATGTAGGACTGGCATATGGCAGTCCCAAAACAAGGTTAATCTCAAAACAAATGCCAAAGCTCTATGACAGAGAGGACTGCAGAGGATGTACAAAGAGAATACTTTCACACACATGATATCTCTGAATCACATGTAGACATAGCCAAATATGAATCTCTTCTCATACTAGTCAACTCTTGACTGTTTCAATATGCTATTACCTAACAGGCCTGTATGACTGCCTCCACTGCATTCCCTATAAACCTACTGCATACACTGTGCCATAGTGATGCTCACGTGATATAAAGTTGCTCATGTCAGTGTCCTCTTTAAATGCCTTCCTACCATGCCCTAGAGCAGACAGTTTTGAATGGTTGCAAAGGTTTGGTAGGAAAAGGTAGAGTGTGCTTAAATCACACAGCCATGCAGGCAGGTCTCTCAATAAATTAAAGGTCAATGAGCTAAGAAGGTCCTCCATGCTGCCTGTCCACTGGGCCCATGGCTATAGAATATTCAGCCTTTACCTCCACGAGACAACTGACTCATGCTGTCTCTCACTTGAGGTTTTTTTACACCTCTCATTTTTCTCAGTTTAAAACCTCTTGAGAAAGTAAAAGGTGAGATCAGAAGAGAATGTAGAGGTGAGATCAGAAGAGAAATCCTATTAGCTCCCACCACAACTTCTAAGACCTAGATCTAAATGTATAGACTTCCGTATTTGCATTCCAGTGGGAACTTCCAGAAAAGACCTAACATAGTTGTACACTATGTCCCCTATCATTTGCTCTCAGACTTTGTTATGGTTTTTCTACACCATCACTCCTCATCGTTTCCTTCTTTTTTCTGGAGTGGGAGGGTACCAGGGACCAAACTCAGAACCTCATATTGCCAGGCAGGTGCTATGCCACTGAAATACATCCCTGGCCCTCTTCTCATTGCTTTTTTGAGATTACATGTGAACATGCCATTTCTTATGTTTTATCATCATTATCAAAACATTAGTTTTCATTTCCTCTCATACCTCATTCTTCAGAAATTTCCATATACATTCTTTTCAATTTGTTTACTCCAAGTTCCTCTGGATAGAGCAGATTTCAATAATGCTTTTATGTCCATAGCTACCTAAACTGCTCACCTTAGAGTGAACCATGTCCCTTTCAATAAATCTCGTGGCCACCACTCAATTTCAGTCTACTCTGGGCATAGCAGCATTTGATAGGGTTAAACACTTCTGCCTTCTCAAAGTGCATTATTTTTTTGTTTGTTTGAAAGTGCATTCTCGATGGGGCTTCCATGACATCAGACTATATTAGTCTTCTTACTTTCTTGGCTCTTTTTTCTGTCTCCTTTACACATCTTCCTCAGCCCCTCAAGCTATTAACAAAGGATTAGGGGGTTACCCACTTTCCGGGCCCCCCTTCTGTCTCTCTTAAGGCAGAAGCTTTCTCTCTCAATAAAATTTTCCTACTCAAAAAAAAAAACAAAAACAAAGGATGAATCTAGCAACTAGGCTTTGGATGTCTATTCTACCTACAATCGTGTCTTTGCTGGTTTTATCAAGTCTCATAGCCTTAAAAACCATGTATAACACTCACAATTCTCAAAAATGTATCTCCCATGGGCCGGAGGGTTAGCTCAGTGGTTCCGGCGCCTGCCTCGCAAGTGCAAGGTCCTGAGTTCGATCCCCGGTAACCACATATAATGCTGGGCCTGGAGACTCACGCCCACCAACAATCAATACCACATACCACAGTGCCTGGCGTGGTGGCTCATGCCTGTAATCCCAGCACTCAGGAGTCAGAGACAAGAGGATTGCTGAGTTCGCGGTGGCTTGCCTGGGCTCCATAGTGAGCTCAGGGCCAGCCTGAACTACAAAGCGAGACCCTGTCTCAAAAAAAAAAAAAAAAAAAAAGTATCTCCCCATGGAACCTGTCCCTTGACCTCTAGACTCACACATCAGTTGCCTGTCTGGTATCTATAGCTAGATGCCTGTGATGCATCTCAAATCCTCAGGCTGGAAACAGAGCTCCTAAGGCTGACATTGTCCCCTCCTTTGTCAGTCTTTCTCTATTTCAGTTCAGTTGAAGTCTTTAAATTGCTGGGGTCAAATAATTTAATATCATTTTTGTCTTCAGTCATACCCCACATCCAGCCCATGAGCTAATCTTGTCTACCTGCAAAGTAAATTCAGAATCCAACCACTGATCCACATCTCTACTTTTATTCTTCTCTGAGCTTTGTTCATCTCAAACTTGAATTACTGCTGTAACTTCTCAGCTCGTCTCTGAGCTCACAGGTCTGTGCATTTGAACGTTGTTATGTAAGGACTGGTGGTCCTGGGTAAACACAAGTCAAACCATACCATTCCTCAGACCCATGCCTGCCATGGCTCATAATATCACTCGATGTCAGAGCCTAAATGTAACAACAGCCTGAAGCTCTCACACGCTCTGGTCTCGTAAACTCCCTTTCTTTCATATGTCTGGTCTCCAATTTTCTTTCTTACTTCTCCCAACTTTGTTAGTTTTCTCCCATTTCTCTTCAGAGTTGCAAGCACCCTCCAGCCTCTGGGCATGTGAATCTATTCATCTCTCTGCCTCATCACTACTTACCACCCACATGTCATCATCTGTCCTCTGCACAGTTTGCTCCATTACATTTCATTTTTACCCAAAAGTTCTCTTTTCAATGTAAACTTGCTTTTTTTGGCCTCGTCTAGTGCTTCATTTCCACCTGACTCCACCACATGTATACCACTTAGTTCACTCTTAGTCATCTCAGGCTGTCTAACAAATACTCTAGAGTGAGCACTTTGAACAGCAGAAACTTATTTCTCATAATTTTTCATCTTCGTGAGAAAAACTCAAGGTTGATTGATTCAGTACCTTTGGATGGGTTCTAACTGCAGAAGGCCTCCTATAGCCTTATAACTCTTGTTCCTCTTCTCCTTATAGAGGCCCTAACCCATTAAAAGGTCTTAACCTCATGACCTCAGCTAATTACTTAATTACCTCCCAAAAGTTCCTTCTCCAAATACCATCACATGGAAGGATGCAGCTGTTTAGCTGTAAGATTTTTTATGGTGTTTAATTTGAAAATGTGGTTTGTGCATCTTGTGGGGGAGGTTGGGGCAGATAAAATGCCTGTTTTTTTCCCCAATGCATCTGACACGTCGGTGGTCAGGGCACCTTCCTGAATGTTGTCTTTAGACTCCTTCTTGTCATAATGTGGTTTGCAAACTGTAATGAGTTCACAAAACACTTATTATTTTCTGCAATGAGGAAAATGGATAGTCCATATTTAGAAAATATTGTAGTCATCTGGCAATGGTTCCATGAATATGATAAGTGGACTTGTTTGCTGTTTTTAATCTCATTTGATTTCCCAGTAATTCAAATTTATTGAGTCTTACAATATCAGTTTATGACATACAAAAATAACAATTAAAAAATCTGGCACTTACTGTATGTAATTTGAAAAGCACTTCTTTAAAGCAGATTTTAGGAAAAGATAAAGTGAATACCAAAAGAAGAAAAAGCAGTAAAAGATACAGTCTTGACTTTCTGAATTCTTTTCCAGAAACTTCCATATTTGCACACTCTGCCAGCTAAGTCAACTTGCTCCTCTATGGCCCACATTTACCAAGACAACTCCTGGCTATAATATTCCTGCTTTGTACATCTGGACTATTTCATTTATCCTTCAGAATTCAAAGGCAAATGGCTCTATGAAGATTTTCTAGATGCTTCTATTTGGACTTGGATGGCTTCTCTTCGTTTCCACAGCAATTTCTAAAATCAATGCTCTTCTCTTGAAGTATATTCCTTACTACAAGAAAGAATTGAACCCCTGAGGCATGGTAATACTTAAAGGCTCACTGATGGATGTAAGTAAATCAAAATCCTTGCCTTCAGTATTTCATTTCTTTAGTTTATTTTCTAGCAGCTGTTTGCACACTAAATAATTTATCGGATACTCCAAATGTATCTTTAACAGATTGAGTTAAAATTTATATACTATAAATTCATGTATATAATTCACTGTCAATGTTTAGTTTATTAGCAAGTTATTGATTTATAACCACAATAAATTTTAGATTATTTGATCATCAGCCAAAACCTGTGTCCCTTGACAATTTCTTTCCTTTCCAACCACATATCTCGTAACTGGAAAATTACTAATCTAGCTTCTCTTTATAGATCTGAATAAGACATCTGTACAAGCAAAATCATAAAATGTGTATTACTTATTGGTTGGTTTCTTTTCTTTAGAAGAATATTATTCAAAGTCCAATCATGTTAGAAAATGTTTGTTAGTATTTTATTGAGGGTATCTGTGAGTATACTTATGACAATACTGATCTTTCGCTTTGTTTTCATATGTCTTCATCTGACTTTGATATCAGAATAATTGCAGGTTCTGGAGTAGGTTTAACAAAATTCCCTCATCAATTTTTAGAAAGATTTGGTAAAGAATTCTTACTAATTCTTTTTAAAATATTGAATAAAAATTTCCCACATTAATCTTTCAACTTTTTGTAAGTTTTTTTTTTAATTTTCTCCTTTTCTTTATGTAAATAGTATGAACTCTAGGAGTTCATGATATCATGTACACTACTAATTTGCTTCATATAGATGTTCACAATATTTACTTGTTATATATATATATATATATATATATATATATATATATATATATATATATTTAATTTCTAAACTCAGTATAGTGGTGCATGCCTATAGTCCCAGGTCTTGGGATGCTGAAATAGGAGGATTACAGAGAGTTGGGAATTCGAGGCCAGCCTGGGATACATAGAGAGTTCATGAACAATCTGAACTACATAGCAAGACCCTGACTCAAACCAAAACAAAAGTAGCAAAAAAATTTCTGTAAGGTTGGTGATGATGTCTCTATGCTTTACTAGACTCTATTATTTGAACCTTTGAGTTTCCATTACTTTAGCAAAATTTATTAAATGTTTTTGCAAGGAACAATTCAAATATAGGCTTATTTTTCTCTATTGTTTTCCTACTCTCTACTTATTTCTAGTATGATCTTATTATTTTCTTCCTTCTGCTTGCTTTGCATTTAGTTTGTTCTTTTTATAATTTTGTAACTGGACATTAGGCTATTGAATTAAGATCCTTTAATCACATGAACACTTATAAACTTCTTTCTAGGCACTATTTAAGTAGTACTGTATTTCAAGGTTTGTGTATATTGACTCTTTATTTTTACTTGTCTCAAAATATTTTCCGATTTGTCTGATGGCTGTTTTCTACTTATTATTTGTAATTATTTTAATTTGCACACATTTGTGAACTTATATTTTTCTGTTATTTTATTGCTCTATGGTTATAAAACATTTTTGTATAATTTTAAGACTTAAACTTACTAAGTCTTGTTTTATTCACATCTTGGGTAATTTCTATTTATATGTGAGTAGAATGCTTATTTTGCCTATCATTGGTTGGCATATTCTATAGATGTTTATCAGATTCACTTTGCTTATAACATTGTTCAAAGTCTTTTTTGCTGATCTTTTAAGTAGTTTTCAGAGTATATTTAATTTTAATAAATACATTTTAAAAGCACTCATCTTACCCATTTTTTACAAAACTACTGTGAGAGATCTCTCTACCATCAAACAAAAAGTGGCTTATATTCCTGCAATTAATTTTGCAAAAGCCTGTGAAATAGCCAAATACCTTTGCTTAAGAGCTCTCTGAAGAGTCAGTTTGGCTGGACTGTTGGGAAATTAATGACACAAGATCTGACTGTCAGGTTTTGTCTACAGTTTTGAATAAAACAACCCTTATATAAATATAGAATAACATTCAAATATTTAGTGACTCCTAACATTGAATTAAATCCTGCTGTGATCCAGGCACTCACATTACTCATAGTAGGTCTTACATTTGGTTTTACTATAGAATAAAATTGAGAATCTGACAATCAATCTCCCCAATGGCAGCAGAGAGTCATGACCTGGCATCCTCAGGAGAAACATAAACACCCTCCATAGAATAAAGGTAGATTTGGGTGCTGTTTTTCTCCAGGCTTCCCACATAATTCTGGCCCTATCTCAATCAATTCTTGACTCTCTCAACAAAAATTACTTAGTCCAGGATCCAGACTGCAGACCCAATTCTCCTCATTTTAACTACAGGGATGTCCAGTGTCCAGCAGACCACACAACTTTCCACCTTGCCTCATTAACAATGGCTCACAGTCTTGATGCGGAAAGATACATGGACACAGATCTGAGTAGAACACCTGACTCTGGAACTTTCTAGATAGATGACATTCAGCCATTTGCTTCACTTTTCTGAGCTCCTTCGTCTTCTAATCCTGAAACCTGGCATGACAGTGCTTCTTCTAAACAAGATTAAAAAGAGAATTAAAATGATAAGATGCCTGACACATAGAAGGTATTATTCAAAAATTACTCTAAATATTCAAATAGCAATGCATGGCTTCTGTGTTACACAGAATTATTCAGCTTGGAATCTGTCTCATTTTGAAATCAAACCTGTTGGCCTGATCTATGTTCTTGTCCAATACCAGCAAATGACTGGCAGTATTGTTTAGTGTTGACTCTTCATTGGAATCTTGTGAAGGAAAGGACCACCCAGCTTCAAGCAGCTGCATTCCATTATTATCCTGTTCTGATTGGAGTCAAGTTTTCTAAGCTCTCTTACAAGCTGCCCACTGCTCTTTGAGGCCATGATCTCAGGCCTTGTTTCATGTCCTTGGGGCTGTTCCTATGTAGTTCTTTTGCTCCCTCTGTCTCCCATTTGTTCAGAGTATTAAATTCTCCAAATCCCTCAGGACTCAGAAAAAAAGCCAAAATAAGGAAGCCGAACTCTAAAATCTTATTCCAGTGCTCATAGTGTGTAATGGATCCCTCTAACCTGTACCAAGTAATTGAAAGTTGACTCACGCCAGTGACTCAACACTGACCCAGACATTCCCCTTTTCCAGGCCAGATGGCAAAATGAATCATTAACTTCACTCTGATGGACTTGTTTTTCCCCAAAATGAGCTATTATAATTAATTATCTGTTATTTGGCACTTTGGCATTTTATCAACAAATACCATCCATTAACTAACATTCTCATTGCCAGATCAATGATAATTAATTATCGCAGCAATAACCTACAGCACTAAGAGATGCAGAAATCAGTTTTAAATACAGAATTAGAAAGAAAATGAGAAAACAGAGCACAAGACACAGCAAGAGAGGTAAAATTAAGCTTTGTATATTTTTTAATATAAGACTATGAAACATTAACTCTATTATATTTCTAAGCGGGAAGCTCTATCCCACTTAGAAATTCTCAGACAAATTCTCCTAATGGGCCTCTCATGTAATATCTAGAAATTTAGCGTACTTCAGAGTTGGCTGAGTCTTTTCAAGAAGTATCCCCATCTTCACCCTACAGGCCAGACACGGGTCAGTAGAGGAAGAGCAAACCCATCTCCCCTCACAGAGACAATACATTATATCTACCACCTTTCGACTTTCCTTTCCTTGATTCTGAACTGTTTTGCCATGATTAAAGTTCACTTCTCAAATATATACTGGCAAATTCCTAAATGAAAAAAAATTATAAATGAAGTCAAACAAATGCCACATAATAACTTTACTTCTAGAATTTGAAAATATTTTTATGTTCATTGCTTAAAGACTGTTAAACTTAGGAACGAGGTTAGGGCTGCATTTGGTAAATGCAAAGGATTCAAGGCATTCTGAGTGTTTGTTTAAGAAGTCTAAGTGAGGAAGCCAGGCGAGGTGGTACAAACCTGTAATCCCAGCAGCTGAAGCTGAGCCAGGAGGATAATCACAAATTCAAGGTCAGCATGGGCTGCATAGTGAGTTCAAGGGTAGCCTGACCCACATATTGAAATCCTGTCTCAAGGGGGGGAAAAAAAACCATAATGCCAAAGAAGTCTAAGTGAGGAAAAACAGTGCCCCATAACTGATTAAAAAATAATGCATGCTTCAGTGACATGCATTTCCAACTGGGGTGCTCTCTCTATCGCTGCACTGGCTCTGCTGCTGAAGCAACATACAACACATTTTGTTGTTCACAGACACTGTGCCACGTGGTGCAGCTGTGTCTGAAGCCTGGGAATGGACTCACTCAAGAGTTACTGGGTTCTACACAGTCAGTGAACCATTTATCCCTCTGCAAAGGGATAAAAGGAAGGAAGAAACAAATATCTTCATGAATGCATACTCAGAGGATCCCAGAAGAGTCCCAGGAGGTGAGGTAAGGCAGGAGAAGGTTCTTGTTCTTGGGATTTTGTAAGCCTAGAAGCTCCCTGTGTGAGCGTCCTGTCTAATTGACTCTGACTTGAGTCCTGAAGCACAGCATTCAGGAAGGTCTGAAACTCATCAGGTGTCACTTTTAAACTCCTCTTGTCGCTAGGGATTTAACTCAAGTGGAACCATGCCTACCTTGGAAGCACAAAGGCCTGAGTTCGATCTTCAGTACACCAAATAAACAAACAAATTCCTCTTGCACTTGGATGTTTCAAATCATTATGCTGTTTTGGTCGAGTTGCATTCTTTTTTTTTTTTTGAGACAGGGTCTCGCTTTGTAGTTCAGGCTGGCTCTGAGCTCACTATGTAGCCCAGGCAAGCCTCGAACTCAGCAATCCTCCTGCCTCTGCCTCCTGAGTGCTGGGATTACAGGCGTGAGCCACCATGCCCGGCACTATGGTATGTGGCACTGATTGCTGGTGGATGCCCAGCATCGTATATGGTTTCCAGGGATCGAACTCAGGACCTTGCGCTTGCCAAGCAGGCGCCGGAACCACTGAGCTAATCCTCTGGCCCTCGAGGTGCATTCTTAAAGCTCAGAATGTAGCTCCCTGACAAAGTGAAACCAAGGAATCCTTAGGAAGCCACCTAAAAACTTAACAGTGTGAGCAGTGGCATGTGGATACCATCAGGAACTGTAAGAGATTCCACTAGATAAGAAGGTTGAGCTCCTGACAGCAATTCCTGACCCAGAAGATTTGTGAGAATTACTACCACAGCACAGCAGCTACTGTCAGAAGATTGTACTGTACGCAGCATAGGGTAGGTAACCGTGTGCCTGGTTTCTTACAGACTGGGTTGCAAGGGATCAAGATGTATTCCTAAATGTGGAGTCAAAAAGAATGCCACTGAGAACACTTCTCAGAGGCAGAAGTCAAAGCAGCCAAGAAACATATGAAGAAATGTTCAACATCACTGGTCATTCAAGAGATGCAAATGAAAACAACACTGAGATTTCATCTCACTCCACAAAGAATGGCCGCGATCACAAAATCAAACCAACAATAAATGCTGGCATGGCTGTGGGGAGAAAGGAACCCTTCT
>PVIC010052154.1:0-12256 GCA_004025085.1 Thryonomys swinderianus | reverse complement strand
CAAACTGATAGCAATTTTATCTCATGAAGATTCAGAAGCTAATGGAATTTTTAAAGTTTTAGTAGTGCACTAAACCATTATAGTCTTGAACACAGTGAATTCAACAGAAGAGGAAAGCAACATCCTTGTAAACATGGAAAGTTTAGTTCCCTACATTTAAAAATATTTCCACTGTTATAGTAATGATTTTTTTTTTGAGCAGGGTCTCACTTTGTAGTTCAGGCTGGCCCTGAGCTCACTATGTAGCCCAGGCAAGCCGCAAACTCAGCAGTCCTCCTGCCTCTGCCTCCTGAGTGGTGGGATTACAGGCTTGAGCCACCAAGCCCAACATTTGTGGTATGCAGTATTAATTGCTGGTGGGCATGAGCCACTATGCCCAGTATTGTATGGTGGTTACCTGGGATTCAACCAGGGACCTTCATCTTACTAGGCAGGCGCCCAGAACCACTGAGCTCAATCTCCAGCCCTAGTAATGAATTTTTATCAATTTTGAAGTGCATTGCCTAATTCCTGCTCACCACAGGCATAACTCACAACCTCCTGATATTTGTTCTCTCCACTTTGGTTATACTGATCTTGCTCCAGTGCCCTAGGACCACCACTGCTTATCACAAATCCCGTAATCTCTGCATCCTTCAGATCTCAAATCTATGTCCATTTCCCCAGGGAATATTTCTGTCACCCCACACCAGTTTAAGTCAGCCTGAGACGCTCTTCCAGAATTCTGTGAGTGTGATTTACTTGTGATTAAATATTTACTTGTGATTAAATTTTTACTTGCGTAAATGGCACTGGATGCTTGTATTTCTCTACCCCTACCTTCGGCTTATAAAATGCATGAGAAGAACTATAGGTGTTTTTATTTTTTTCTATACTTTTTTCCATACCAATATCACACAGAATATGGCCCTTTGATAATAATTGGAAGAATAACTAAATGTCCATCCAAAAACACAATGTTTTACTTCAGCTCCTGTTTCTGCTGCTGTTTGCAATGTTACTATAGGAAAATTGCTAATATCCATAAAGTATATTATCCTCGCCTGAAAGGTAATCTCCAAATAGTCATTATGAGACAATTTAGATAATTTATGCAAAGTTTAAAATAATGTATAGCACAATCATTAATAACTAATATTGATTACTCTTTGAAGTCTGAAGGGAACACACTTTCCAGGAATATCCTTACTATTCTCGTTCGCCTTAAAAAAAAAAAATTCTACACTCTCTGCTTTTCTGAGAGGAATAAGAAATTAATTCAAGGACGGCTGAGAAGTAACAAGAGGTGCTAATGTCAGTCCCGACTTCCTCTGGCTCTCCTCACCCACGTCCTCTGCCCATGAGCTGGACAAGTACCACAGGCTATGGTGACTTCACAGTTATCTCCAGGGTCTGAAGCAGCTTCCCATCTCAAAACCCAGGGCCCAAGCTGTTTTCAGTAACATTCTTTGCCACAGCTTCAGGCTGTTGCGCTCCCAGAGCACAGGAAACTGGCCCGCCCCTTCCAGCCCCGCCCAGCCCCAGCCCCACCCCCACCCCACCCCACCCCACCCCCACACACTGTCTACGTCACCTAGCCTTGACTTCTTAGCACCTGGCATCCGCTCCACGTTCCGGCTCGACAGGACACACGCTGGCTCCGTCCCCACCGAACCCCTGACTCAGATTCCCCTCTTCGAACCTCATGATTGAGCTTTGCGCAAGGAAACCGCGGCCAGAATTCCCTAACCGGGCTTGGCGCTCTGATTTCCCTCCTGGAGGGCGACCCTCTCACGTCGCGGCCTCCACGCTCTTTCTTGGCCCTACCTTGGGACGGCAGCATCACCTCGAGTCTGGAACCACCCACCATCTCCCGCGCAGAAAAGATGCATCCTCAGCTCAGGAGTCTACGCAGACTAAATAGCCGTTCCATCCCTGTCCTGACGACTTGGCTAGCTCTGGCAACAAGTTTTACTCCGCTCCTTGGTCACAGATCTCCTTCGGTGGCCCTCTAGCTTTGCTGTTTACTGGTCCTGGGTCATCATCTTCCTTTTAAGCTAATCTCCCTCGCTACGTTCCACAGGCAGGCCTCAAAAGACTGTCTCGAGGGGCTGCCAGGATGTTTGCCTGGACCCAGAACCATCCTCACCATTTCTGATCTTTTGTACCCCGTGCTTTGATCACGTGTAATGAGGATACTGTGCGGGACTCCTGAATTCAAATTGCAGCTTTTCCATTCTGCCTTCTCCACTTTTAAGTGTACTTGTTCTCTCACCATCTACCTGCTGGGGGCGCGTCTTCCTCCCGCATCGCATCAGAAGTGCCAGATTGAACGAACTCAGTAGCACAAGGATGAAAAACGAGAGGTGTGGCTCACGCCTGTCATCCCAGCATTCGGGAGGCAGAGGCAGGAGGATTGTTGAACTCCAGGCTTGCCTGGGCTACATAGTGAGTTCGGGGCAAGCCTAAACTACAAAGCAAGACTCTATTTCAAAAAATTATACAGAGGGCAGGAGATTTAGCCCAGTTTTTTCGGCGCCTGCCTCGCAAGCGCAAGGTCCTGAGTTCGATCCCGGTAACCACATGCAATGCTGAGTGTGGTGGCTCACGCCCACCAGCCATCAATACCACTTACCACAGTGCCGGGCGTGGTGGCTCACGCCTATAATCCCAGCATTTGGGAGGCAGAGACAGGAGGATTGCTGAGTTCCAGGCTTGCCTGGGCTACATAGTGAGCTCAGGGCCAGCCTGAACTACAAAGCGAGACCCTGTCTCAGAAGAAAAAATAAAATAAAATAAAATAATTTAAAAAAAAAACTATAGGGAGAGAGAGAGAGGAGAGGAGAGGTTTAAATAGTTCATTCTGCCTAAAATGTGTACCATTTTTAAAGAAAACTTCCTCTTTGCCTCTTTCTACAAGGCACTTATCTCATTGTCTTTTTGGTGAAAATGAAACATGCTTGTTAACTGCTGCATATTATTGTGACAGAATTAGATTCATTTGGGAATATTGTATACTCTTTATTATTTCATCCCCTCTCCATTTATTTACCACTTCCCATCCTCTTCCCCATCACTGAAAGCAAACCTTTAGTTTCCTGTCATTTCTCCTTTTACTGATGGAGGGAAAATATGCAATATCTAACTTTCTGAGGCTGGCATATTGCAAATAATTCAGTGGACTCCAGTTTCATTCACTTTTTGCAAATGACACAAGTTACTTCTTTATGACTGAGCACAGGAAGCTGACCCCGCCTCTTCCAGCCTTGCCCACCCCACCCCCACACACAGTCCATGTCACTTAGTCCTTTTCCTGAAGAACCATCTCTGTATGGTCTATGTAAACTACACTGGCTTAAACCATTTTTCTGTTGGTAGGCATGTAGGCTGTTTCCACAGCTCAGATATTGAGAAAGGCACTGCTATAAACATGGGTTTGCATGTATAACTACAATATGCTATGTTCCTTTTTTAAAATTGAATTCTTTATCAGTACATTTTATAGACAGCTCACAATCACACTCAACATTGGGGAATTTGTACCAGTATATGACATGAGTTAACTCTCATTTTTACTCATATCCCTACCCACCCCACAATTCCCCACCCCCTATATACATGTGCTTTCTTTTTCTTTTCAAATCATATTCTTTCCCCTCATTACTTTCCCCTACCACATACACTGTAAATATTTTCTATTTCACAAAATCAATCCTACATTCTAGAACTCATTTACATCTATAGGTTCTCATACCGTGAAAAGATATGGTATTTACATACCTGTGACCTATTTATTTCACTTATTAATGTATTCTCAAATATGTTATGTCCTTTTGAGAATATACCAATGAGTGCTACAGCTAGGCCATATGGTATTTTTATTTTAGTTTTCTGAGGAATCTCCCTATTGATTTCAATAGTGGTTGTTCTAATAGTTTATACCCTGACTGACAGTATAGGAGGGTTCCTTTATCATTTGCATTTTTGCAGCATTAACTATTTTTTAAATCTTAGTCATTCTGACTGGGTTGAGATGGAATCTGACTGTAGTTTTGATTCACATTACCTTAGTGACAGAAGATGTTGAATATTTTTTCACATTTATTGCCATATGTACATCTTCTGGAAAGTATTTAATTCAATAGTTCCTCAGTTTGTTGGACTATTTGTTTTAGAGGTATTATTGTTTTGATTTCTTTATATATTCTAGATATTAAGCCTCTATCAGAAAACATAGTTATTTTCTTAAAGATAACTTCATCCTATGTAATGAGCACTGTACATCCAAATGGTTCACAAAGCAAGAAGTAGAATGGGGCAATTGGAGGAAAACAATAAATAAATAAAAGATTTTGATATTGCTGGTAGTAAGTGCAGTCAGATAAGTATGAGGCTCAAGCGAAAAAAGGAAAAAATAAATCTTTTCCTTAAGAACCATCTCTGTATGTTGTGTATGAATCTGGAGACTCCTAAGACTTTTTAATCAGTTGACCTGAAAATGTTTCTCTGTCCTGTCTTTTCTTTCTCTAAGAGACAACTCAGTCTCCCATGTACATGACTAGGCTAGTCCAGATCCACATTAGTAGAACTGGGCAGTGACATTCCCCACAGTAGCCCATTCTCTGGCCCCCCAAAAAATAAAAAGATAAGCATGTGAGTCCAATAATACATTTTTCCAATATTACATTAAAGAATTGGATTCCCCAAAGAAAAGTCAAAGCACTGAATTCTGAAGACAATTCTTATTTAAGAATTTGATTTTAGTGATGTCATTAATCTCACAGGTTGAATTTCGTTATACAGTGGCTTCTTTCAATGGCAATTAATAGCATAAATTCAACTAAAGTAAGCATATTTATTTGAACCTAAGCTTTTGAAGATTTCCTAGTCTATTACCTTATGTGTCTGTTAGACCTAGACCCCACAAAGAATAGAGATAATTCAAGGTTCTGGAAAAAATAGAACTTTCAAAACTTAAAATCCATGGAAAGAAGTATCTTCATGACAAAAAACATATTGCGCACAAACCAAAATAATAAATTCTGTTTAGAAATATGTTCACTTTCTCACTTCAGAATAATGACTTGGTAATAAGAACAAGGCACAATGTCTGAAGTGGTGACTGGCTGAGTCTGTGACAGACAGACCTGGGAGACAAACTCCATAGCTGGGATCTGGGGAACTACCACAGCTGAGCCAGTACACGCAGCCACAAGCTCAAGGACAAAGAGAGGGGGTGGCTTTGAAGTGGGTTATGTGCAGATTCTCCCAACTGTGGTTAAAGAAATGCTGTCTTATGAAGTGAGAGGCTCTCTTTTCCCAAATGTCAAGTTTTGATGATATATATTTCGATTTCTTAAAATTTAGGCTCATGTTTTGAAACTTTCCATCAGCCTTGAGGCACAGATACTTTGAAAAGTAAAACAAAACATCAACAACAAAAGTCCTACCAAACCTAGAAGGCACCTAAGATATTTTGTTTGAGACACAATTATGATTATTTAAAGACTCTACATCCAAATGTTGTAGGAAGAAAATGTATAATAGCCCAGAATTGTGTACATAATGGTAACTATTATTTCTGTGATAAATGAATAAACTTGTGAAACAAAATAAGAGAGAAAAAGACACCATGATGATGATGATGATGATGAGGAGGAGGAGGAGGAGGAGGAGAAAAGAAGACAAAGAGTGAAAAGTGAGGAAGAAAAATGGAGGAAGGAATGAGAAGAAGGAAAAATAAAGAGGAAAGAACAAGGCAAGCTCTGGGGGTCCTAAGTAGAATGTTGGTGGCACTCTGTGAGATTTTCCTGCACTTAGGTCTTTATCACAGGAAATGATAAAAATGTCTTGATTATTTACCCAGTTAGTTGTCAAATAGAATAGACGCTGTTTACCTACAAGGGCAGCTGACCCATTAAAACCTGAAAGAAAATAAGTGATGTCCTTTCTGCTTCCATGGAAGTAATCTATTACAAATATGAGAAATCTGAAAATTTTCATAAAACAACATAGCTTTGTGGGAGTTATTTTAACATCTCATCCATATATCTTTATTATGTTTTCTCTTCTGAAAAGGTTTTATCCTATTCAAATGCTCTTCATATTTTTGAGGAACAAACTCAGATTCCATTTCCTTCAAGAGCCTTAGGTGGTCTCCATAGATCTCTAAGCTGCTTTCTCGAAATGATTCATGTATGGCTCTCATATCTCCCTTGGCTTTCTTTAATGCCTCTGTTTTAATTCTATATTTTAGTCATCTGTGTGCTTGTTTGTAACATTAAATCCATTTCAGCGTGAGATATTTTTTTGTCCTAGTCACAAATTGTTCACTCAATGAGTGAAATGGTTGTGAAAAACTCCTTAAGCTTTTAACCCTTTCCTTAATGGGGCCACACATGAATCTAGATCAGTATCTGATGTCAAGATCCAGCTATGGACTCTAGGCCCCAGGTGAGCTCTCCAGGTAGCACATCTACCTCTCTGGGTGTTCCTGGGGTCACCTTGTCCTGACAGGGATCCCCTTTCCACCTCCACAAATCCACAGATGACCCCAGAAGACTAGCATAAAACCTATCCTCTGTCATTCTTCTCCTTGAAACCATGTCCTTCTAGCCCCTTTGCAATTTGGCTTCGATCTACATAGCAAACCAGACAACTCCCTTTCTTCACCCTCATCCAGATGTATTTGCCATTCTTGCAATGTCCTCTTTCATCCTTCAGCTGTTTTCTCTCTTTCTCTGCCCTCTAAATGCGCAGCTAGATGCCTAGACTAATGTCCAAATCGCATCCTAGATTTATACAGTCTACCTTAGAATTTCTCACTTCATTTATTAAACAAATAGTAGTCTTTTAGTGTTTATTGTGATAGGTAAATAATGCACAACAGGGCAGGACTTCCCATCACCCCCACCCATGTTGTCATAAAATGCTCTGTTCAGAAATGTAGTTGTTTGTGCTGTACGATGTTCACATCCAATGTATCAAAGTGTTCTGCTCAAAGTAAATGTTTGTATGTGCTGTACCATGTTTCTATCTAAGGTTTCAAGAATACTGTGTTCACTCCACCCTGAGAGGTTGCTGTTTCTTGCTATGTCTCTGGCCTAAAAGATACCTTTCAATTTACTTTCTCCAGTTGTATATAAACTCACACTTACTGCAGCTCAGGGGTCAGAATTTAAGTGCTTCAACTCCTCTGGTCCAGCCAGCTAATAAAGTCTGATTTTTTTCCACCCCTTTTAGTGACTTTTGGATACTCTTATCTTCAAATTACTGTAGCTCGCTTGGGGATGTGGCTCAGTAGCGCTATGCTTGACTGGCAAGTGCAAGATCCTGAGTTTGATGCTCAACACTGAAAAAAAGAAAAACAATTCCTGTAGCTCTAGCACTGATCTGTAACACAGAGCTGTAACCCTTGGCTGTAACTCTGAGCTTTCTCACTTTCCTACAACAACTGTACCATAGGTAAAGAAGGTTCTAAAATGAATAAAACACTTTAAATATCCTACAGTTAAAACTCCTGTTTAGTAGGAGAAAAGGAGGTATATGAATTATTTACAGGAATCCCAATAATTGCATAAAGCTTGCTACAAAATAGGAAAGGGAAATAGTTAAAATAGTCTACAGTGAAACTACCAAAATGGATTTTAAAATGCTTGGATACAGATATGTAACTTGTACTGAATTTTTTTTCTTTCTTTCAGTGTTAGAGATTGAACCCAGGGCTTTGTACACACTAAGCAAGTGCTTTACCAATAGCTATGACTCTACCTTCCATACATGATCCTGAAGGATGCGCTGAATTTATGGAAAGGAAGAGGAGGAGGTAAAGGACTTCAGTGGAAGATGAGAATGTAAACAAAGGTTTACATTTATGCTCAGGGCGTTATCAACAGTCTAATATGCCCGAGTCAGAAGATAAATGAGAAGAATACAGCCAATGTCTGTAGGTGAGGCTTAACAAATGCACACTATGTTGCCACACCAAGCATTTCCTAATTTATCCTGAAAGTTGTGAGATGCAGAGAATTATATCAAGTGACATTTTAATATTTCAATTTCAAAAGCTTGTTTTGGCAATAAACTGAAAAGTTAGAGAAGGGTAAGGCCAAAAAATGTGATATCATTGGCTGGTTATGTTGACCAGGTTTAAATGGTATAAGGCAATTTGGTCCAAGTTAGCATTAGGAGAATTTACCACCAAACTAAGCAAAAGATTAGGACAGGTTGGAATGGGAAGTTCAATTACAGGAATCCCTATAATTGCTACATCCAATGGCAAATGGTGACATCTTCATAGCCAATACAGACATTAAAAAGACAATAAATATCTTTGAACATTGTAAGAAATCAAATGCCATATTAGATACATCCAATATCTCAAGCAAAAAATGATTATCAGAGTATCTAGTTGGCTAAAAAAAAGCAAAAAGGAGAAAAAGGTAAATTTAAATGCCCTTAGGAGAAAAGACAATAATGTAGGGAGACACTAAAAGCTGTCATGGAAATAAGAATCTTAACACTTAAGAACTGACGGGTTTGAAAATTTCAAAGAGATTTTCACAGATGAAACAGTAACAACAGGAGGATGATTTAAAGGAAAAGATAAGAAACAAAACTACAAGTTTCAACGTTGTGTGGAGGCAACAGAATGGAAAGGAATGGAATGGAATGGAATGGAATGGAATGGAATGGAATGGAATGGAATGGAATGGAATGTTCCAATGGAGAATGAAAGAATATTCCCTATGCATAAAAAAAGCAAAATGTTATGTTGAAAGGTCTCACCCAATGCTGACAGGAAATAATAGAAAAGGTTCCTATTTAGACATGTAAAGAACTCACAGCAACAAACTTATACATCTGCGTCAATGTCTAATAAACATCCTGACTTAGTAAATACAACCAGAACTGAGTTTTCACCCCTCTCACCAGACAGACACATAAATGTGTCCCTTGCAAATTCCTCTGTAGGTTATAATTGAATAGGGACTTAAAGAAAATAAGTTCTTCCCAGCCTTGGGCAAGCTCCTCTCTCTCAGCTCAGCCTTCTCTCCCCTATAGCTGTAACTCCTTGTTCTGGTACAGATAAAATTGACAACTATGTCCTGTAAACAAAGTTTATGACCCTCTGTTCTCATATGATTCACAAGACACTGTTTCTTTCAAGCCAAAGTTACAAAACTGTCTGCCCTTGTCCTCTTCTGCTAAACTCACCTGCTACATCACTAGAAAAAGCAATCCCTTCCACAAAATGTATAAAGGCTAGAACTTTTCCTTGTTAAATACTCTTCTTTTGGACAGGAGCCCATTGAGCCCGTGTACACCTAAAACCTGAAATAAATTCTCCTGATTCCCACTTGGAATTCTATAACACAGTAACTCTATTTTCCAGCTGCGTGTTTCTTGTTGTTATTGTTGTTGTTTGTTTGTTTGTTTTTTGTTTTTGAGGCAGGGTCTCGCTTTGTAGTTCAGGCTGGCCCTGAGCTCACTATGGTGCCAAGGCAAGTCTCCAACTCAGCAATTCTGGCTCTGCCTCCCGAGTGCTGGGATGACAGGCATGAGGCACCACGCCCGGCATTGTGGTGTGTGATACTGATTACTGGTGGGTGTGAGTCACCACTCCCAGTATTGTTGTATGTGGTTACCGGGGATCGAACTCAGGACCTTGCGCTTGCTAGGCAGGCACCGAAACCACTGAACTAAATCTCCTGCCCTCCAGTTGCTTGACATAAAAATCATGTCTGATTTCTCCCCCCCCCCAAATTTACCTTCACTCCTACAGCAGATCCCACCTGTGTTCTTCATAAGAATTCATGTGAGACCTCTTGGTCAGATTATTTCTGTTGGGGATGTTATTGGTAAAATTGACAAAATATTAACAAAACCTATATTTTAAGTCATGGAATTACATCAATGTTATTTTCCCAAACTTGATCCCTATATATGGTTATGTAAAAGCATATATTGTTTTTAAGAAGCATATACTATATAACATATACATGTTATATAGCAGTGTGTCTTCAAGTTCATTTTCAAAACAATCTGAGAAATTATAGGCTTCTTTAAAAAGTGAAAAGTTAAAGTGGTAAAAAACATAATTGGGGAATCAGATAAAGTATATATTGGAGTTCTTTATAGCACTCTCATAACATTTCTGTAAGTGTTCTGTGTGAACGTGTTCCTAAATTAAAACACTATAAAAATAAAATAAATTTGTGCTGATCTACTTCCCACACTTACATTGTTTTGACTGGGATTCAAGTCATCCTTTCTTGCTGAGATTACTAGGGCGAGTACATGAATTCTCCTGTGTGCCCTGTAAACTATTCCCAATTCCGGAACCAGACATACCTTCAAAAGCTAAGTCAGAAGATGTCATTCTTCTTAACCCAGTCATCCAATGGCCTCTCATCTTAGAATCCAATCAGCACAGCTGTATGGGCTATAAGTCTCTTTCCTCAATCCGTATGTCTTTGAGTTCCTTTCCTACAATTTTTGCCTTTCATTAATAAGTGCTAATAGGAGCCAGAGGGTTAGCTCAGTGGTGCCGGCACCTGCCTTGCAAGCGCAAGGTCCTGACTTCAATCCCGGTAACCACATACAATGCTGGGCGTGGAGACTCATGCCCACCAGCAATCAATACCACATATCACAGTGCTGGGCGTAGTGACGCATGCCTGTCATCCCAGCACTCGGGAGGCAGAGACAGGAGGATTGCTGAGTTCAAGGCTTGCCTGGACTACATAGTGAGCTCAGGGCCAGCCTGAACTACAAAGCGAGACCCTGTCTCAAAAAAAAAAAAAAAAAGTGCTAATAGAACATGATGACTTCTTGCTTTCCCACAAACACCACTGATGTCCCCTGACATCGGGGCCTTTGCACATAAGTCTTCAGACTTGCTTTTTCCTCAGTTATAGGCACAGTTTGTTGCCTGAGTCACCTCTCTTAGGCTTCTGGCCACAGGTCACTTGTTGAGGACTTTCCTGGCCTTCTGTGATGGCCTGCATCTAGATGTCCCTCCAAAGCCTTGTGTGGTCCTAGATGGTCTTTTTCTGAGGTGACTGAATCTAGACTGTGTGACTGAATCGTGGCGTAAAGCGAGGCTCAAGGGCACTAGGGTGAAAAGTGTGAGCGCCACCCTCCCTAAATAGTCTGTTTAGGAGAGAAGGGATGGAAGGAGCTGTGGTTGTCCCTTGCTGCTTTTGCTTTTCCCACTGCCGTGAACAGTTGCCCCTCTGCCACCCTGCCTTGGAGCCAGCCAATTATGGGCTGAAACCTCTCTGAACTGTAACCCAAATAAACCTTTCCCCAATTAACTTTGGATGCTGGGTATTTTATCTCAGCAACAACAGATAAATAACTACGATAACTTCCTACCTAAAATTCTATTATCTGCCACTGTCACCTCGCATGCTTCATCTTCCCTTTCAACTTTACTATTTCACAGCATGTACTAATGAGGTACCATATGATTTACTTGGTGATTTGCCCTATTTCTCTTTCCCTGAGAATGTGAGCAACTTGAGGACAAGAAATCTGTTTTGTTCCAATCTTTTCCACCAGCATCTGCAATAATGCTTTGTACTCAACTGCTTTTCAATGAATAATTGTTGAAGAAATTAAACTAGACAATCTGTAAGTTTCCATAGAGCATAAAAAGATCAGAGAGCCTATAGCAGAACTAGAAACAATCATCATCAGATTTTTGGCACAGTGAACACTGGGGAAAAAAATCTTAATAGTTTTAAAGTCATATTTTGAATTTTGAAATTCTGTTTCCATCGCTTCTCGGCCTTTTGGCTAAGATCAAGTGTTGAAATTCTGCTTCCAACCAAAATATCAGTCAAAAGAGTACAAGGAAGGATATATTCTACCACGTGGACAGTCCAAAAGTTTGCCTTTCAGAGCCTTTCCAAATTTCTAGGGTATTTGCTTGAAAAGTGAAAAAGAATCTCCAGAAGAGGATATGTGGCTATATGGCATGCCAACAATAAGAGTGAGCTAAAATCATTGAAATACACATAATCTAAAAATATAAATGATCACATAAAAGTAAAATACCCCTGTTGTGCACATAGCAGGAGTGCAGAAAATAAAAATTATAGGCAAAATATTTTTGTTCTGTGAATGAGGGCATTAACATTACTATTTGACTGCAGAACAATGACAAAATATAAGTGCAAATATTTCATGAGAGGTTGAGGGCAATCTCTTGATGACCAGAAGCTGGATATGCAATGCACACATTACACAAAAGAAAAATGAAATTCAAAAA
>PVIC010052153.1:0-12252 GCA_004025085.1 Thryonomys swinderianus | reverse complement strand
GATGAGGGGAAGGAATAAATATGATACAGAAAGAAAATAAAAGAGCATGTATAAAGGGGGGAGGAGGGGGAGTGGGTAGGGATATGGGTAAAAATGAGAATTAACTTGTGGCATATACTGGTACAAATTTCCCAATGTTATATGTGATTTTGAGATGTATATAAATTGTACCAATAAAGAATTCAATTAAAAAAAGAATTTAGGAAAATATGTTATTTATATAAATCATTAAATACATATAAAAATGCTCATTTGTTTATGGATACATGTATGTGTATGTATAACTGCTGA
The DNA here is from genome assembly GCA_004025085.1 of Thryonomys swinderianus. Classification (NCBI taxonomy): domain Eukaryota; kingdom Metazoa; phylum Chordata; class Mammalia; order Rodentia; family Thryonomyidae; genus Thryonomys; species Thryonomys swinderianus. Next base: position 11,961 of record PVIC010052153.1, on the reverse strand, counting down.
AATATTCATGAAGGATCATTATCTTTGTGAAAGGAAGAATATTGAGACTAGGGATAATGCTGAAAATGAATACAAATTGCTCCTGTTTTAGTTTAATCATATATATGTGTATATATGTATGTGAGCTATTTATATAATTTTTAAAATTCTAACCAATGTTAACAACTTGAAAAGCACTGACATTTGTCTTTATTTTGTTAAATGTAATGCTATGCAAAATGAGATATAGATAGATAGATAGATGATAGATAGATAGATAGATAGATAGATAGATAGATAGATAGATATTGTGCTATACATTTGTCTTTGTTATCAGGGGTAAATAAATTCCACCCTCGATAAATTGTTGGATTCTTGACAGCCTGCTCAGTATCTGTTCAAAGCTGCTGTGTCTTCATCTCATACTATTGCGTGGGTTTTTTTGAGTATTCAGTACAGTAAGGAACAAAGAAAAAATGTGTCCCTGACACAATCTACTAGAACAGTCACTTTGGTAATACTTAATGTACTCATCTTTTCACAAAGAAAAGAAATGGATTCAAATATGAGTTATTGTTAAATGATCACTGAAAATATTTGCCTTATGTGTTTATTTTTTGCCAGTGACTTCATAGTACGGGACAAGTTGAATAGTAGTAATTTAAACAAACATTGCCAAGGGAGTACTGAGTTAAGAGATATTTTTTTAAATACTTCACTTCTCTCTTTAGGAAAGGTAACCATGTGAAACAAAACGTGCACCTTTTAAGTAGGAAAATGTTCCAAAAAAGACACTAAATAGTTTCTTTTATGAGTCCATTTCTCTGATCTTGCTTCCTAAAACCTTTAACTACATTTTGTTTCTCACGGCTGTTCAGTTAAATAACTGAGCAGATGCCCTCTCAACCCCTGTGAGTGGAGAGATTGCTTTCACAAAAGTGTGTGTCTTATCTAGAATCTTCTTTATCAGTGTCCTGGTGAACATATGAAATGGATTATCACTGTCTTTGGGCTGAGGAAAAAATGGTCAATAGTCACAACTAAAAAGTTCAAAGTTTTAGAAAGCCTTTAAAGTTATGGGCAAGCATGTTTTGATTGGCCCCCTAAACAAAACATGGCAGCAACCCACACATCCTTTGCTATGTTTTCCCAGGAACAGAAGAAATAAAATGTCCTGCCCTTAAATGGTGCGTGGAAGACTAGAATATGAATAGGAAAAGCATAAGAGTTTTTATAGCTTTTCAAACTATAGGAGATAAGTGGTATCTTTGTAATATGAAGAGAGCCATTTTCATTATCACAGGCCTTGACAACCAGCTTCCCACGCAGCTTATCAAGCCAAATGCCCTAATACTGCTGGAATACTGATGTTGTTCATGCTTTTGTTATATGTGAAGGGATAGTTTTATGCATCTAGTCCAATGACTGTCTCACAAACTGTTAGGGCTCCAGAGTAGCTATTGATAAAAAAAAAAAAATTTAAAGGCAGCTTTGATAAACGGTTCCTCTGCTTTTTGTTTCTGTGCCTCATGCATCCTTGCTTTTTACTGCGATAGGAATTATCATCATCTGCATAACCTTTCTCACAATGCTGCACACCTTTCTCCTCTCTCTGAAACATGACTTTCGTTTCCGTTTGTCCTCCAAAGGGTAACTGCACAAATCTTAGCCCGGCTCAGCAGTGATCCTCTAAATACCAATTCCAAAGATTGAAGAGGCGCCAAACTGACAACCTGTACTTGAGGATTTATAATTTACCTACTGCTTTTATGCACAGTGTCCCAGTTTATTCCCTTCGCAACTGTGAATGGGGGATAATTTTCTCATTTAACGGATAAGGAAACTGATGGAGTAGAGGAAATTAGCCACTTGTTTAAAACCAAGTATCTAGTCCCCTGTCTTCTGTTTTTTTTCTTGTTTTTGTTTTTTCTGTTAAATTTCAATTGGCAAATACTACTTGTATGTATTTATGGGCTATCATCTGATGTTTTGATATGTGCATACATCATAAAATGATTAAATCAAACTAATTAACATGTTCATCACCTAACATATTTATCATTTTTTCTGTGGTCCATACTTTCTTGCTTTTAATGAAGGATGCCAGGTCTACATTGGAAATGGAACTTCCATGGTGACAGCTGAGTTCTGTTGCCCTACAAACTCTTCCACTCTTCCTTGGTTTTCTTAAATTTAGTATTTTATTTGCATCATTTCTGAAACAGGCACTATTTCTTCTTTCATTATGAGTTGAGCTCTATAACAGTGCTGAGCATAACAGAACTCCTGTTTTTAAGTTTGTAGAAAGAACAAAGGGATGAATATATGTGTGTGATAAATATTTTATGTATTCATGTGCTTCAAAAATTTTATTTCACATTTGCATTGGGTATTAAACCTATGGCCTTCTTTGCATGGAGCTACATTGCCAACCTAATTTATTTTATTTTGCTTTATTTATATATTTAGGCAGGGTCTTACTAAGTTGCCCAGGCTGGGCTTGGACTTGTGAGTCTCTTGCTTCACAACCCTCTGCCACAGAGCGCTGGTATTACAGGAATGCATCACCACACCTGGTTTATGAGGCTATTCTTAAGGATCTTTAAGGATCAGCCCTCTTACTTGTATTCAGTAATTAATTTGTTCTGAAGAAGTTATTACAAGAGTCTATGCAATCATGTGCATGCATGGTAACAGAAAATACTAAAAATAAAACATCAGTACTTTATATGGGAGAATCTTTATTTTCCCCCCAGGCTTGCCAAAATCACAGTTCAAAGTAAGAAAGGGTTTGAATTTTTATTTATTTTTTCACTCCAGAAGTCTCACAGAATATAAATCACAAGAATGCACTGACATGCATGCAACTTTGCCTGTTCTGTGTACTTTTCCATTTTGCCTCCGGAAATTGTTTTTGTCAACATTTTGATTTAGATTCCCACCAAAAAGGGAAAAAAGGAAGATTTAATCAGAAAATTGTCAAATGCTTGCATATGCCCAAGAATTAGTGGCTACTAGCATATTTGAAGACTGACAGATAACATTCTTGGGAGATACAACTCTTAGAAGAGTCATTAATTATTTTTTAGAAATTATTCAAATAAACTCTAGATAAAACTTTAATTTTGCATTTTTAGAGATTGTCCATTCAATGTATGTTTGTCTAATGTGAAATCTCTCTCTCTCTCTCACACACACATACCAATTTATGCTCTATCTTCAATGTGAAATCTCTATCTCTCTCACACACACACATACCAATTTATGCTCTATCTTCACAATATATAGAAAGATTATTTTAAGATAAAGAAGAAAACATGATTATGCTCAAACAGACATGGGAATGTTCTATTTACTAAAACTCAGGATTCTTCCAGCGAATAGAAAGCCATTAAGATTTACCTGAGATGTGTAATTGCAATATTAAAAGTTGCAAAATGATGAGAAGCAATCAGTCAGTTACATTCTCTGAGGTTCTTTTTTTAGTTAACAACAAGTTTAGCAATTATCGATGTGTCCTCTTGAAGGTTGTACCTTGGAACTATGCGATTTAAGAATTCTCCCAGCCGAGATTCAAATTGCTTTCTCAGCCTCATCCTCCTCCATTCCACACATAAATATGAAGCCCCAGCTGCAGAAAACACCAGCTATTCCCCTGTCATCAAATTATTATCTGTTTATATTGCTATTTCTATGCACACACATTTGTTTTGTATGTCTCTCTCTAGTCGTATGTCCTTATGACCCAAAGTTTCTGGAAGAGCGAAGATTGGATCTTGTATTTTTAGATCATTCTTTCCAAAATCAAGCTACCCTTTGAGCCTAGATATGTATTTGAAATTACTTGTATAAGTAAAAGTTCCACACATTTTAATATGTAACCAAACAAATAGCACAAATTATTATTCACTTGACTAGAAATTAACAAAACTGACAGTTAATTTTTGATATCTATTTGAAACAGACTGTGTGAGAACAGGATAATTAACATCCTGTTTCCTATCAAGCAGATAATTGATTAGATGTGCTTCATTTTTATCCTGTTTTAATTTGCCTATTTTTATCGTGACTAGATTCCAGAGCCAGATTATCGCTTATACTACATATCTCCCCTACCCTGTCTCATAGTATTGGCAGGGGTTGGAAATGTAATTCTTATTTTTCTAAATAGAAATTAATTATCATTTCAGATGAAAGGAATGACATGGTAGAAAATGAAAAAGTTTCTGCAGCTCCTCCATGAATCAGAAGTAGCAGTGTAAATCAGGAAATGCATTGGGGAACAAGAAAATTGCAGTGATGTTCCATGAATAAGATTAGAAATTTTATTTAAATTAAAAATAAAAATAGTTCATTGATACTTTATAGGGGGCAAGATAAAATTAATTACCTGTGTTTTACTTTGGGAAGAATTTTTATGTAAATATCTAAATGGAAAAATAATGTAGAACATTTTATTTGCTTTGTAGTACATTATAACTATCACTACTGGGTCATGAGAACAAAGATTCATTAGAAATAAAATAAAGCAATAATCCAATAAATATTTTATCAACTATCTTAAGTAATTAAAAAATAAAATGAAGCACATCAGCAGACTGACCAAACTAAACTGTATTTTAACCATCATGGGACAGATATATTATTTAGGTTTAACATTTTTCAGTTTAGATATTGTATAACAATGAAAATGATAGCAATAGCTACATAGCAATAGAAAGGTGCATTTTTTCATCAGTATTTATCAAGTCTATAAGGTAGAAGGTAACATCATTACTTTATAGGTTAGGGAAAAAATAGATACTTAAGAATCTCAGTTAAATTCCCTTAACTAATAAATATCAGATTTAAGATATAAATACTTTCTGTTCTCCTATTATTTGACAGCCAGTGTCTGTTCTGAGTCATATTTCCCCTCCTCACAGGAAGTGATACCACAACTATGATGAAGTTATAAATAGTTTTAAATGGTACAGAACAGATATACTTGGATCAATTGTTATCTAGATGACTAAAATTCTTTTAGAGATAATCAAAAGAGATGGACCTAATTTCCATAATTCCATATGAAAAGATGATTTGCATGTATATAATTTCTACTTTAAGCAATGCACTGTAACAATTAGTTGGATGACAAACTTTATTAAATATATTTTAAGTAACTGCTTGACATTTGGCTAGCACACTTATGTAATAAATGCCTAATTGTATTTAAATTAAATTCCCTTTTGAATAACCAAATTTAAATGATAATGTCCTAATAAAAAAGAAAAGCTTAAATTGTAATGGGCTGGCATGCAGAGTGACTTCGCAGTGGGAAATGCTATGTAAAGTTCAATAATTTAGAGACTACATCCATGTTACGGTTTGTGTCTAGCTGACCCCAAAGCTTCATGCAGCCATAAGTGGGCTTCTTGAGGGCTGGCTGAACCTAGAGGGGGCAATGTTAGGATTAAAGGTGCTAGGGTTAAGGGTGGGTAGTTACTAAATCAGTCCTTTGGTTAGTTTGGTACCACCCTAATCCAGGGAACCAGGGTACGGTGTAAGGGAGAGGACAAAGATTGTCTTATCCTTTGTTGCTTTGTTGTCTTCCACCTGCTGTGAATTGTTTCCTCTCTGTGATGCCCATCTGCCATGCTGCCCTGCCTTGGAGCCAGCCGACTACGGACTGAAATTTCTAAAATGTGAGAACTAAGAAATCATCCCTACTTTAAGTTAAAGGGTTGGGTATTTTGTCTCAGCAATAAGAAAAATAACTAAGAAACCCTACCCTCACTAGTTCATAAATATTTATAATGATTATTCTTACTAAGTATTTTAGAAGAAAAAGGAAAAATTTGCTATCAAAATCAGACACCTCCCTTTATAGGAAAAGGTAACTAAAGTTAAATGACTTTTTTAAGTTAGAGAAAGAAAATATTAGGTTTAAAAGCAATTTTCTTGAGCTCTCAGTAAAAATTCTTTCTATTGCACTACACTCTTATGTACTTAGCAAAGAGATGAGCGAAATCCATATAGTAATTTTTTGCAAGGCACATACAAGTATCATTGCTTGCCTTTGTTTCTTTGTTCTGCTACAATAAATTACTATGGGCTAGATAGATTTTAAGCAACAGAAATATATTTAGCACAGTTCTTGTGGCTTGGCCGTTCACATCCAGATGTCCAAAAATTCCATGTCTCATGGGTTTTCACTTTCTTTTTTTTACAGACAATGCATTCTAATAGACACAAGGGGCAAAACATTCTCTGAGATTTCAGTCAGTCAGTCATTTAGCCTATGTGTCTCTCTTCCTCTCCTTTTTCAAAACTGAAGATTGAACCTAGAGCCATAAATATTCTAACAGATTCTACCAACTCTGAGGTGTCTTCTGTAAGATCTCTGACTCCATTTGTGAAGGGTCTACATTCTGGATCTAATCGCATCATGTCATACATCCTAACAGTGGCACACTGAGAATAAGGGGTTAAGAGTTAATGAATTGGAAGGAGGAGCAAAACATTCATATGATAGAATTGCTTTTAAATATCAGCAGGCGCATTCAAAGTTTAGCTCAGTCTGGTTTCAATTCCTTAGTGTTGTTTTCTCCACAAGCATAAAGGCTACTCTATGGGGTATTGTTTTGATGTTTTTCTAGTGATTAAACCCAAAGCCTTTGGACTGACCTATATTTGAAAGCCTTTTTAAATTGACCAAGATGAGATGGAAGTCGAGTTCCCTACCCCAGCCTCCATGAACACTGGGATTATAGTCACGTACTACCATGCATACTTCCTCTCAAGTTTTGTTAAATGTATATTCTAGTACAAAATATCTAGTGCAGAACTGGAAACTCTGCATTGGAAACAAGGGTTGATGCTGCCAATCTGAGGCCAACATTGAACAGCAGTCTTATAATTCACCTATACTTCTACCATATACCAGCCACTATTTCTTACCTTTCTGTATAAGCAAAAATTTGAATAGCCTCTATTTTTGCCTCCACATTTTGAAATTATGTCCAAGTACCCATCTACACGTTATCTGATCATCTATCCAATTATGCAGTGTCACCTATGCATGGATATATTTCTTCATTATTTCACTCCAAAAATATTTATCTTAGTCCTTACCAACTTCTCAAATCTGTATCTTATCTGGCTTTAGAAAGTCAGCTCTTTGTAAAATAGGAAATATTCAAAGGGAATGTGGTGGGGGTACATAATGAGGGGAAAGAACAAATATGATTCAGAAAGAAAAAGAAATAGCATGTATATAAGGGGTGGGGGTGGGGTGGGAGTGGATAGGGATATGGGTAAAAATGAAAATTAACTTCTGTCATATACTGGTACAAATTCCCCAATGTTAAGTGTGATTGTGAATTATATATAAAATGTACCAATAAAAATTCAATTAGAAAAAGAAAGTCAGTTCTGATTAGGTCTCCATCTAATCAAACTGTTCTATAATCATAAGGATCAAGCAATGAGTAGTGCTCAATATTGGATGCATATTAGAGATTTGTTTTTAATACCAAACCCAAGACCTAATCTCCAGAATCTCTTTTAACAGTCTAGGGTGAGGCATGAGCATTTCTGTATTTTGTGTTAAGGTATTTCAATAGCTAAACTATTTAAATAGTTAAATATTAGTAACTCAAGTGAAAAACCAAAGTTAAGATAATTCAGGTAAATAGTTAGTCTATCTGGTCTTGATACTGGTTTAAATTGTAGTTAGGTGTTGGAAATAAGTTATTTTAACAGATGGTAGTGGTAAGGTCCTTGTGTTCTGTGGACATTAGAACAATCTCTCTAAGAACATTTAGTACCTTTGGATGCATGGCCAAAAATTCTTCCACAGTTTATGATTTACTAGGCTTTGTGCCTTGTCTGAGTTTTCTCTTAAGATATTAATAAAAGTTAATTTAAATGAAAAATATAGAAGTATAATAATGATATTATAGCAAATAATTAGTATAAGGGAGTACAAGATGTTATCAGTCACTTTCCTACATCTTGTTATTCTGAGAAAATGACTGATGAACACTAACATAGCTTCTCAAATCTCATTCTTGAATGTAGAATCTCTTGAAGTTGCTTAAAAAGCATGAAACTTGGATCATAGCTAACAAGAGTCCTGGAAATCTTTGAAATTAGTAATGATATCAGTCAACTGCCAAATGTCCTAATGCTGTAATAAAATAGGATTCTGAAATTAGAGCAAGAAGTACTAGACTATTAAAGTTAATTGATAAGAAGGAATAGTATGAGAGGTGAGATAGAATTCTTGTGCTCAGAAGAGCCTATGAATATTACGGTGAGTGAGTGTGTGTGTGTGTGTGTGTGTGTGTGTGTGTGTGTGTGTCTTTATGTGTACACATTTGTGTCCAAAGCAGGCTGAAAAGCTCTATGGGTTCTACGGTATTAAGTTATAGACTTTAGCATATTCTGTCATTCTATGCTTAGCATCTTCTAGTTAGCATCATCTAGCTAGTTGCCACTGGTTGGGTTCCAAATTATAATATACTATCAAATCTCAGTGTAATTTACATTTTTTAGCTATTAAAGTGCTTTCATTCTACATGACCTTAGAAATTAATTCTTTCCATATCTCTTGCACTAAAATGTAAGGATTAATGCAAGGAATATGTCGTATTCATCTTTGATGCATTATGGTGCTCAGAACACTTTATTTCATGGAATTGACGTGCAATAAAACTATTCTGTATCTTTATAACTGTTTCATCACTGTAACTTTAGTTTGAACATTTATGGCTCCTTCTGCCCATATTTTTTGTATATACCCTTTTTCAAGAATGACAGGCAACTATCTTTAAAATAAAATTATCTTCCCATTCTGGGCAAAAGATTCTCATAGATCCTTCAAAAATGATCACATTTGTTCTAGTCAAGGAAGTTGTCTTTAACATCCCAAGTTAATTTCTCTTCTAATTACAGCTGGATTTTTGGTATGCATTTATTGGTGAAAGTACCATGCAAATTACAATAAAATATCACATTGTATTAATGCTTCGTAAGTGTCATACTATGCTATCCATTTCTTGAGGAGAGATACCATGTCATTCACTGCTACATCTTCAGCATCTGGTAAAATTCCTAGAATATCACAGAAATTCACAAGTGTTTATAGAATTAAAAGGAATATTTTTATATAAGACACTTTACCCAACTCTGTATGTTTTATTAACAGATACTATAATAAAATTAATTTTATAGAATTGGCAAGAAAATTAAAGTTTCAATATTTTCCAGAAGGCAACTTGCCCATATTTAAGTACAATGCTTCTACTTCCCTATGTTGATGTTCAGTATTGCTACATTTACTTCTGCTCAAATATCTACACTAACGAATTCATCCAAAAGTTGGAAAGAAGAGAATTATTCAAACTCATTCTACAAAGCCAGAATCATACTGGCCCTGAAATGAAGAAACAACACAACAAAACATGAAAATGAAGACCAATATATATATAATGATCATAGGTGTAAAACCCTCAAAGCACCAGCAAGACATGTCCAACAGCATATCAAAAATATTATTTATTGTGATCAAGTGATTTATCTCATGAACACAAAAATACTTCAATATATACAAATCGGTAAGTGCAATACACTGAATCAGCAAAATATATAACAACCACAGTATTATCTCAATAGATGTAGAAAAGCATTTGATAATATTCAATGTCCTTGCATAATATAAACTTGGAGCAAATTTGCAATAGACCTCAATCTAACAAGTGCTATACATAACAAACCCACACATAGGGAAAAAGCTAAAATTAGGTAATAGAAAGACAAAATCCATACAAGTAGGTAGGAAGCTGGAAGTGGTGACATGTGCCTATATACCAGCACTCAGGAAGGCTGAGTCAGGAGGAGCATAATGCCAGACTGAGCAACTTAGCCTAAATATCTCTCTCAGACAAGCACTAGGGTTATAAATAATTGAGAAGCCTCTGTTTTCAGTCTCCAGTAATAAGACATACATGCATACACACACACACACACACACACAGTGGGAAAGTCAAAATAGTCTTGTTTACAGATGTTGCAATTCTCTCTATAGAAAAACTTGAGATGAAACTAGAAATTTTTAGAACTGATAAATTCTGTGAAGTTGCAGGATGCAAAATCAGCACACAAAAATCAGTAGCATTTTTATTCATCAGCAACAAGATTTTCTGAGGAAAAAAATTCATGATAGGAATCTCTCAACACAACTGAAAAATATAGAGCAAGATAGACTACCTAGAAATAAATTTAGACATGGAAGTGAATTACTTCTACAATAAAACACAAAGCTCTGATGAGGTTAACTGAACATCACATATATACATACACACACACAAACACACGGACACACACACACAAATGCAATGACTTCCATTCTCACTTGTTGGAATAATTAATAAAACATAAAGTCCATAGTTCAGAGCACAATTTACAGGTTCAATGAAATTCTCATCAACATACCAATGAAATTCTTCTCAGAATAGAATACACAATCTGCAGATCATATGGAAACCCAAAAGACATGAAATAGCCAAAGCAATCCTTCGGAAAAGGAACCAAACTATATGCATCACACTGCCCGACTTCAAACCATATTCCAAAGGTAAAGCATTTGGAACAGCGAGGTATCAACATGGAAACAGATACACAGATCAATGGAGTGTAATAGAATGAATAAAAATAACCCCTACTCCAAAGTTAACTGAATCTTGCCAAAGCACCAAAACAACATAGAAGAAAAAACATCCTCAATAACAATGCTGGATGTTCACATTAAAAGACTGAAACTTGGCCTTTTAGCTCACTGTACAGAGAATAAACTCAAAACACATCAAAGATCTAATTGTTAGCCTTGAAATTCTGAAACTACTAAAAGAAAACATAGAAAAAACATTCCAAGACCATTAGTATAGGTAATAATTTTTTTGAATGAGAAATGAAACAGACAAAAAGGGAAACAAAGCTTGTGTATTTAGCGGGTGGAGGGGCTGTGTGGGGAGGGGTATGGGAATGGGGAAACATGAGAATTAAATTGTGTCATATACTGATACAAATTCCCAATATTGAGTGTAATCATGATGTGCATGATGTGTATGTACAATGTACCAATAAAGATAAAAATTAATTTTAAAAAATTAAGAAACTTCTGCATGACACAGAGCACAGTTAAAAGAGAGATACCCTACAAAGTGAGATATATTTTCCCTTATTATTCATGGGACAAAGGATTTCCATCCAAAATTTAAAAAGAATTTTTAAAACTCGTTATCTTCCTCATCTTAGTTACTTTCCTCATCACTGAAATATAATATCCAACACCTAAAAATTAAAAGCAAAAAGGTTTATTTTGTCTCACAGTTTGTAGAGGTTCCAACCCATAGTCACCTGATTCTAAGGCAGAAGAAATTTATTTATGGTACAAGGTTGGAACATGGAGAGATCAAAGGAGCAGGGAAGGAGATTCACCCTTCAGAGCCATTCTGGAGTGACCTGCCTCCCCCAAGTAAACTTCATCTCCCAACACTGATTTAACTGTACACTCATCAGTGGACAAACCACTGATGAGTATCACACCCCAATAATAACCCAATCACCTTATAAAAGCCCCACCTATGAGCACATGAGGCTTGGGTAGACATAACATCTACATCTAAACAGTAACACCTCCAAAATAATCCAAGTTAACAATATTAAAGGGTAAGAAGAAATTTCTCAAAAGAAGAAATTCAAATAAGCAATAAATTTATCAAAAATGCTCAACTTTACTAGAATCAAGAAAGTGCAAGGGAAACCCACAATGAGATATTATCTCACTCCTGTTAGAATCTATCATCAAACAGACAAAATATAATCAATCCTGGCAAGAATATATAGAGAAGGAAAGTTTTATCTGCCTCTGGTGAGAATGTACATTAGTATAGCTACTATACAGAACAGTATGAAGGTCCTCAAGAAAGTAAAAATAGG
>PVIC010052152.1:0-12260 GCA_004025085.1 Thryonomys swinderianus | reverse complement strand
CTTTCCCTGGTATGGAGGATTGAATTTAGGACCTTGTGCTTGCGAGGCAGGTGCCGTGCTACTAAGTTAAATCCCTGGCCTTCTCACTTTTTTCTTTCTAGGAGCAATCTAGATAGGTAATACTTCACACAAAACTTTCATATCTAATCCCCTTCACTAGCTATTGTCAGGAAGTGATAACATAGATTGGGAGGAATATGTCTTAAAAGACATTGCTATTCAGGGTACTTGTTCTGATCAGGACAAATCCTTGTTTATTATCCTTTTGTAAAATGGCAGTTATTTGCCCCCTAAAAGATTCTAGCATGTCAGAATGTTTATATCTTGATCATCTGTGTGTATTTACTGCATAAGCAAGCTAGGTTAACAGAACCATTGAGTTGATAGGGTGACTTATCTCAAATCTAATACTAAATTTGAAAAAGTTCTGAAATGGAAAGGGAAAGATTAGTAGGCTTTTGACATATCAAGTCATACATAGATCCTGTCAAGTGGTTCTTGCAATAAGATGACAAAATCATCCTTTAGAAATTAAGAAAGACATTAGGATGGCTGAACTAAATCAAAGTACTCTCTATTTCCGAATGCCCTTGAAAAACAAAACAGTATGCCTTAAATATATACAATGAGAAAGGGATTATTAGATGTCCTTTTCTGTCCTTTCTTCTAAATCACTGTCCACCAAACATTTTTTAGAAAAGCTAAAGTTTTTTTTTGGCCTTGTGAGCTGTTTGGTTTTTGTTGCAATTACTCTGCCATTGTATGTTGAAAGTGGCCATAAATAGTACATAGGTGAATGAGACTGTATTTTAATGAAACTTGTGTTTATAATGACAGATAGCCAAGTGGATTTAACCCATATTCTATAGTTTGTCAATTCTTGCTCTGAATAAAACAATTCTGCCTTAAAATGTAGTTTTGGAGCTAGTTCACTTAAACTTAATTTTAGAGAGTGAAAATGATCATTCCTGGTTTGTTTAGTGGTTCAGCATCTTCTCTTAGACTTGAATCCTTTCTCTTCCAGCTTCAAGGCTCAGGACCTTCCTTTGTTCCTAATGTCTAAAATTGTAGATTGGACTAGAAAGAGTACGGTGAGAGTCTTGCCTCTTCAGTCGCACAGGGTGCCATTTTTACTTTGCAAGTGACCAAAGAAACAATACTGCAACCCAAATTATTATTATTATTATTATTATTTTTTTTTGAGACAGGGTCTCTCTTTGTAGTTCAGGCTGGCCCTGAGCTCACTATGTAGCCCAGGCAAGCCTTGAACTCAGCAGTCCTCCCATCTCTGCCTCCTGAGTGTTGGGATTACAGGCGTGAGCCACCACGCCTGGTTTATTATTTTTTTTTTTTGAAACAAGGTTTCGCTTTGCAGTTCAGGCTGGCCCTGAGCTCACTATGTAGCCCAGGCAAGCCTGGAACTCAGTAATCCTCCTGTCTCTGCTTCCCTAGTGCTAGGATTACAGGCATGAACCACCACGCTCAGCACTGTGGTATGTGGTATTGATTGCTGGTGGGCGTGAGTCACCACACCCAGCATTGTATGTGGTTACCAGATCGAACTCAGGACCTTGTGCTTGTGAGGCAGGCGCTGGAACCACTGAGCTAAATCTCTGGCCCAACAACCCAAATTATTTTATTCTTGGAAAGATTATGGGGTATTTAGGCCTGTTGAGTACATTACTTTGAGAGTACTTCATATTTTATTTTGTTTTTTTTGTTTATTATTTTTATTTATTTATTTATTTATTTATTTGAGACAGGGTCTTGCTTTGTGGTTCAGGCTGGCCCTGAGCTCACAATGTAGCCCAGGCAAGCCTCGAACTCAGCAATCCTCTTGCCTCTGGCTCCTGCGTGCTGGGATTACAGGCGTGAGCCACCACACCTGGCACTATGGTATGTGGTACTGATTGCTGGTGGATGTGAGCCACCATGCCCTGTATTGTTCTATGTGGTTACCAGGGATCAAACCAGGGACCTTGCGCTTGCTAGGCAGGTGCTGGAACCCCTGAGCTGAATCTCTGGCCCAGTAGTTCGTATTTCAATTATCTTTGGATCAGAGTGCATCTTGTCACCTTTTTCCTTCCTGTCCCTTCCTGTCCTGTCAGCTTTTCCCTTCCTGTCCCATTGAAAGAGAAGCCAGTTGACTGCCTCTTTTACCTTAAACTATTGCTATGTTAAAGTTTCTTGAGTATATGTTAACAAAAGTACCAGTCACTGTGAAAACAAATACTGCAGTTAGTGAAAGCATGGCTTTTAAGAAAATCTAATTTTTATTAAGTGCAAAACTGTTTCCTAGAAATAGTCTAGTGTAGACTTTTATTAGCCTGTCCTTTATTTTTGCTGTCTTTTCCTTTACCTTTTTTCTCTTTTCTTTTTCCTTTTTTTTTTGGTAATGGGGATTGAATTCCAGGGCCTTGCACATACTTAGGCAGGTACTCGACCACTGAATTATATCCCCTGCTCTTTATGATTTTTTTTAAACAACGTCTGAGTTGTCCAGGCTGTCCTTGAGTTTGGAATTCTCTTGCCTTAGCCTTTAGAGTAGCTGTGATTATAAGGATGTGCCTGGCTTTTTAGCCTTTTTCTAAGGGAATTTTTCCAGGTGCTGAATCATTTCCTTTTGTAAAAACATGGGTTTTCTTTCTCCAAAGGTCAAATTTTCCATGAATGTGATTGAATCTGTAATTCTGTTTACTTCTCTGAAATGTATAGGCTAGACATCTCTCTCAGTCATGTTAACAGTTTTACCTTGGGTCCTTTATTTTCATGTTAATTTAAATTTGGCCTTATTTCTAAACAGCTGTTGTCAGATTAATCATTTTTTGCTTCTGGTTACAATTGCTGTAACATATTGAACATCTGTCCATCTTTGAGGAAACTCCAGTTATTTTTCAGCGTATTTCTTCACAGACATATCATCCAAAGGTGTGAATTCTTATGGACAGAAGAGGCTTTTATTAATCTCTGTTTCTCAAGAACCTAGCACATAGTAGGTAGTTATTTCACATTTATTTAAATAGGATGAACCCATGGACGTTATAGGTCTGTCATTTCTTAATTTTTAATGGCTTCTTGTTTCTTTCTCAAAAGGCACTGTATTTATGCTTGTGTGTACATATGTGTCTGTTCCTTAATGTAAGTGATAGTAGAGGTAGGAGCCAGGGTTAGTTAGGATCTTTGTCAAGATCACATGTCTGTGGATGTTCAGAGTGGTCAAAAGCCTTTCTGAGACACTTGCACACTAGAGTCTTACGTTCTGTCACAGCTGCCATTAGAAAAAAAAATTTTGACATTCAAGCTCCCTGATTGTTACTAGTATCTTACTATATGTGAAATAACTTTACTGTTACTTAATGCTTTCAGGTTAAAAAAAATAATTTTCTAAACCTTTAGTTTGGCTATTTTTTTCTAATAACCTGGAATTGAGCTAATAGCACCTGAGATACTTAGCAGTAGAAAACTTACATTTTTCTTTTTGAAAGATACAAAGGTTGATATCTATTATAAATAAAAATACAGACCTTTTCTTGTAGATTACTGCCTTAAACCTTAACAAAATAAATAGAATAGCCTCAGTAAAGTAATACTGTTAAATAAAATGTTAGTGGTTCATATTTTAGCATATTGAGAATGTAAATTTCAAATAATGTCAATTTAATAGTTAATTTTTAAAGCTAATATATTACCGTTCACAAGTTTGGTATATGTAGCCTAATTGGTAATTATTAAGTAGCCACTTTTTAAAATTGTATTGTCTTTTTTGTCTCCTCTATGGCAGAATAGATTGCTATTCATTTCTACTTAGTAATTTTTTTATTTTAAATGTATAATTTATAGAATTAGAGAATTACTAGATCTGCTGCCATAATCTATTGGTAGTGGTAACAGTAGTTTGATTGTACCAGTGATTTTTGTAGCTTTATTGAGATCTAAGTAACATTTGGTAAGCTGCACATATTTGTGTATTGTATAAAACATCACCACAAACAGGATAATGTGCATTCTTATCACACCTCCTCCAATTTCCTCTTGTCCATTTTAATTATCCCATCTCATTACCCCTTTCCTTCTTTCTGGGTCACTACTGGTCTATTTTCTGTCACTATAGGTTAGTTTGCTCTTTCTAGAATTGTTCTTTGAATGTAATCATACAGTGTGTACTCACTTTTTGGTCTGATTTATTTCATTCAGTGTTATTATAATTGTTTTGTGATGATCTCATATTGCTAACTGGGTCAGTAGTTCCATTTTACTGTGCAGTAGTGTTCCACTCTACATGCTAAACTTATAAGTTGTTTATCCATTCATATGTTGATGGAGATTTGAGAGTGTTTCTAATTACAAATAAAGCTGTTGTAAATATTTGTGTACAAGTCTTTTTATCAACATAGACTTTTATCTCCCTTGGGTAAATACCAAACAATGGAATGACTGAGTCATATGATACAAAGTATAAATTTAACTTTTAAAGAAACTGCTAGTTTTGTAAAGTAGTTGTACCACTTTACATAACCCCTATTTAAGGGTTCAAATTGCTATTTTGGAATCAATTTTATATTCACAGGCCTTACTTTTTGGAGATACAATGGGTGATAAAATATTTAGGGTTATTTTTCCTCTAGAACTTTAGGAAAACATCTTTTTGGAGAATTTGTGAAAATTTGGAGCTCTTTTTCAAGATAAGCTTACTGCTTTACTCCTTTTCCTTAGTATGAGAAATGGAAGAAAATATGTTCTTAAATATGGATTGCATAAAAGGGGGGAATATTTATATTTGGAGTATTGGGTTTTCTAAGTAATTGGTAAAATATGTCTGCTTCATAAACCGGGCTTAAGTTTTATGGCATTTAGTATAAATAGATGGGGACTTAATGGAAGTAACTCTGAAAATAGCTTATAAAAGGGTTCAAGTAGGAACTGGTTACATACAAATTTTCTTGCTAGAGGTGGTGGTGCGCCTCTGTAATCCTAGCCCTGGAGAAGCTGAGACAAGAAGATTGCTGTGAATTTGAAGGCAGCCTGGGCTGCATAGTGAGTTATGGATTTCAAGGCCAGCCTGCATAGTGAGAACCTGGCTCAAAAAGCCTAATTTATCTATAAGAAACATGTGTTTATACCTCATATACCTCCCTAAGTTGAACATAGTGGTTCTTTTTTTCTCTAGCATTAGAAGAAATCAGTGTTTTTTTTTTTTTTTTTTTTTTGAGACAGGGTCTCGCTTTGTAGTTCAGGCTGGCCCTGAGCTCACTATGTAGCCCAGGCAAACCTCGAACTCAGCAATCCTCCTGCCTCTGCCTCCCGAGTGCTGGGATTACAGGCATGAGCCACCACGCCCGGCACTGTGGTATGTGGTATTGATTGCTGGTGGGCGTAAGTCACCATGCCTAGCATTGTTTGTGGTTTCCGGGATCGAAGTCAGGACCTTGTGCTTGTGAGGCAGGCACTGGAACCACTGAGCTAAGTCTCCAGCCCGAAATCAGTGTTTATTTGCTTGTGCAGTAAAGTGATTAGCTTGCACTTAAAGGCTATGTCTAATGAAAAACATAATTTAAAATAATAGAATCATTTAACTTGATGCAAGTTAAGAACTGAAGTAAACTGAGGAGCTAGCAGATATATCATCCTCACACCTGGCATGAGATCCTGTTTTGAGAGGAATGGTATATAGAATTGTCTATATCATTTAAATTAATTTTATTATATGCAAATGATTAACTTCTCAGCATAATTTACATATGACTACACTATAATATGGTAACAGCTGAAGTTGAATGCATATAGAATTAATAACATATTAAGGATAGAGTGATGTTTATTAGTCCATGTCCATTTGCCCCTTTTTAGTTTTCCCTAGGAGATTTGCATGGATAAATAGCTGTAAACACTAGTCATTGTTTCACTTTGCCTGCCCTATCTAAGTTGTTTTTCCTTCTCTGCTTGTGTCATCTGTACTCTTTTCTTCATGTCCCCAATTTCCTTGATATTCTCCGATCTCTTTATAATCAGTAGCATACCATTTTTCCTGTCAAAAACTATAAATATAAATCAGTGGTACAATTTCATTTTATAGCTTTGTTGTATATATAAGCTAAAAATTATTCTGTAAATGATGCTCCAATTTCTCGAACCTAAACTTCTCATTTTATATCAACATTCCAGATATTTTTGCTTAAAGTATTTTTTTCAAAGCCCTTTAGTTGCTTAATGTGTAAAATGCATTGTTTGATTTTCATATTTTGCTGAGAGTTAATCATGTGGATCTCTTTCACTAGCCTGAGTAATCACGGACTGGTGTGACAAATGTGGCGTAGAAGAACATATACTTGACTAGAGTCACAAGTTCTGAGTTCCAGCCACAGGCCTGTCATTAACCCATCTTGTGATCTTAGACAAGTTACATTCTCGTCTATAAAATATATAGAGTGTTATTTTTTTAAGATCTTGAAAGTTACAAAGATTTCCCTCTGAATGAGGGGAAACAAACTTTTAAGTTTGTAAAAACATTTTTATTTTGCTATATAAGTTGTCCCTGAAAGTTATTGGCTTTACTAGAAATGACATGTGATCACTTTTGAATTTGTGTATATCTGATCTGTTACAGGATGCTTTAATCTGGATCCCAATAGAGTTTTGGATGTCATTTTAGAAGTGTTTGAATGCAGGCCAGAGCACGATGACTTCTTTATATCTTTATTAGAATCTTACATGAGTATGTGTGAACCGCAAACACTGTGTCATATTCTTGGGTTCAAATTCAAGTTTTACCAGGTAAAAATATGTATATCTGTATATATAGGTTAACATCATACTTTTATGTGTATAATTTGAGTTTTATTTAATAATGATTGGTTTCAGCTTATTCTACCAGAGGAAATAGATACTTGGAGAGCTAATGATGTGTTAAGTACTGTACTAGTAGTATGAATGATGTGATATAAAAGTCTAGAGGAATGTACAATTAAATTTTGTCTTGAGAGATAGAATCTGTGAAGACTTCATAGATATAACCCTTTTTAAACCTGGGTCTTGAAGGATGAGTGGGAATTCTTTGAGAATTTTCTATGCAGGTGTAATAAACAGTGTGAGGAGAAAGATGTAGTGGTGTGAGTATATGCAACTTATTGAAAGAATGGTCCATAGTCTGCTGTGCCTGGATTTTAAAATGGCAAAAGAGGAAATAGAAAATGACTTTGGAAAAGTAGGTTCATTTTAGTATATGTGCTGCCGAAGCGAGCACAAGTAGGTTCATTTTAGATTGTCATGGGCTTTGAATATTGTGCTATGATTTAGGCTTTTATTGTATAGACAGTAACTATTGGAATTTTTTATGGGTATGAATAAATACTTGAGGCATATGTTACATCGTTTTCATACAATCATAATTGCTATGAAGCTAATCTATGCCTCTGATTATTTCTCTTTCAATCCATCTTTTATACTATGAAATTATTACTAATATTACTTTCTAAAAGAGATTTGACTGAGGCATTTCACTGTTCAAAAATCTTTGCTGGTAGGATGAAATTCAAGGTTGACAGAAAAAGCTCTTTACAGTCCAGCACTGTTCTTTTTTCCCAGCCATTTCTTTAGGTATTTTTTTTTTCTTAGCCTTATCTAGTTATCAGATGACCATTTCCTGAATTTAGGTGTAGACTTTGTTATGGACCTTTGTTCATGTAGTTTCTTATACCTAGAAAACTATTCTTACCTAATCCTCTCACTTCTCTTTTCTTCATTCATCTCATGAACTATTTATTTATCAAGATCTAGTGCTACTTGCTCTATAATGTCTTAGATGACACTTCACCTGTGTAGATTTAGTTAATTCATATAGTCTCATAAAACTTGACACATTTCTAACACTTAACCACATTATATTAGAATAAATTGAGCTTATCTTTTTTTTGCGAGGTTGTAAGCCATTTAGGGCAGGTTCTGTTCTAATTTCTATGGGGTAATTTACTGCTTTGTCATAGAATGTGTTCACTGGAAATAAGCACTCTGTTATAGACAGAGAATTCTCTTGGTAGCCTGGAAAATGTAATAAAGGTCTCCATTGTCCTTTTGATATGACTTTGCTAATTTGTCTACTTGCCTGGCAGAATCAGCTGGTTAAGAAGTACTCATTGATGAATATGTATGATATTCTTTTGCTCTGTTTGGTACTCATGGTACTCTGGTGAAGAGGAATGCCTGTTTCTGTAATATTGGAGCTGTAGTTCAGGATAATCAGAGATTTCCTTTTTGGATTATCAAATTATACAGTGCCTGTGCCTCTGTTTGTCTCTTATTTTTGTATTCCCCCAAAGCTCCAGAAGACAGAAGATACAACACATCAGTGTTTAAAAGTATATAGCTTTCTATTTAACAATACCTATCATATATTCTTCCTGGGTAAAGGAAAAGGGGGACAGGGGAAAGTAAAAAAGGAAAAGAAATTTGATGATAAAGTTAAAAAATAGAAAAACATCTTATGTATATAGAGGAGTGGGGGATGGTAGGGAGGGCCAAGGGATGGGAAAAATGAGAATCTAGATATACCATGTACAGGCACAAATTTATAATGTTGACTATGACCATAATGTATATCTGAAATGTACCAATAAACTCAATAAATGAAAGAAAAGTATATAGCTTTGGATTGGGGTTGTAGCTCAGTGGCATTGTGCCTGCATGGTAAGTGCAAGGTTCTGAATTCAATCCCCAGAACCAGGGGGGAAGAATTATATAACATTTAAGCCCAAACATGCCATATTGAATAATTTTTTTTTTGAGACAGTGTCTCGCTTTGTATTTCGGGCTGGCTCTGAGCTCACTATGTAGCCTAGGCAAGCTTCGAACTCAGCAATCCTCCTGTCTCTGCCTCCAGAGTGCTGGGATTACAGGCATGAGCCACCATGCCCGGCTCGAATAATTTTTAAGGCAAGACTACTATTACACCTTTGCTCAAAAAATTAGTAATGGCACTTATACCTACCAGCAGCTTGAAAGACCACTCTTAATATAGGATGATGATGGAGAAACTTTAGAGATTTCAGTTATATAAACAGCCTGCTGTGGCACATGTGCCATAGATTCACTACCACTGATTTGGACAAATAGATTTGAATACTGTACTTCATCCCATTTTAAGAGGTACCATGATTTCTTTGGGTTTAAGAACACGAAGCCTACTGCTGAAGTGAAAAATTATCCAAAATTTTACTTGGGGCATGATAAATTAGAATAAGTTAGGGCTTTGGATACAATGGATTTTAGAACATAGCACAACACATAATGGTGACCTACTCTATAATACCGAGTTAGTTGAATTTTTAGTTTTAGAAATAAAAATCTTTATATGAAAATATTCTGTAGAATGAAACTTTTGAGCTGGATTAAAATATATCTGGGGTGAGGCATTTGCCAATACTTGAATGATCTTTTTTATTTTTTTGTAGATAATGAGCATTTTTCTTATACAAAAAAAACTCAAAAATATTTAATGTAGAAATAAGATGTTAATGGAAGAAGTACATCTCATATTGCTCTGTGTAATCCTATTCCCTTTGTCTGTTAGCAGAGTGATCTTGTCATTATAAGAATATGTAGTCTTTTTTTTTTTTTAACAGTACTAGAGATCGAACTGAGGACCTTGTGCTTGCCAGGCAGGCTCAGTAACACTGAGTTACATCCCTGGCCCAAGAATATGTAGTTTTAAGGGCTATTAAGTATAGGGGAAGAAATGTCAGAGACTTTAGATAATTTGTACTTTTGGAGGGAAAGTAATTGTTTAAGGATGTAATCTTATGCAAAGAACTAGTGTATATGATCAACCTGTATATTGGTCCTTTGTCTTTTTTTGTTTTTGTATTGTTTTGATGGTGGTACCGGGGATTGAACTTGGGCCCTTGTGCTTCCAAGGTAGGTGCGGTACCACTTGAGCTAAATCCCTGGCCCCCCTTGTCTTTTTGCCATCACCTTTTCTCATCACTACCTGAAAATATTTATTCTTATTCCACTACATTTTTTGACCAGTGAGGAATTGTATGAATTAATAGGCTTCTTTTTCCCTTAGTGTTAATACTTTCAGGTGGAGCTAAATATTCTTACTGTGATGCTGGCAAGAGTGATTTTATTCTAATACCAACCTGTGCTCAGCTATTTTGAATGTTTTGACTTGGCAGGGTGAGAGAGGATGTAAACAGTTTTAAAAGCACATTACCATTTTGAAGAGTAGAGTAGGCATATTTTTATTCCTCTAACAGAGATTACTATAATAGAGGGCTAGCAAAAGTATAAAGAACAGCACAAAGAACAGTAAGAAGGAAATATTAGAAAATGTAAGGGTGATAAAAGATAAACTTGACTTAGGTTGCCTTGTCACAGGAGAGGAGATCATGGTGTTAAACTGTGTCAGAGCCCCTTGATTTTTGGGTTCATAACACAATAGTAATAGTGGTACCATGTTACACCCTATTATATATAACCGAGACTCATTCATTTAAGAAATGTCTGAGGACCCTTATGTGCAAGGTATTATTTTAGGCACTGGGGCTACATTCATAAACAGAAGTCCTTGCTTTCATAATGCTTATATTTTAAGTAAATTATATGTTTATGTTAGAAAGTGATCCACAAACTAAGGAAAAAATAGAGAGCAGGATAAGGAAGATCAGGAGTGCTAAAGTCAGATTATGGTTTTCAATAGGATAGTAAGCAGACCTAAATGACAAGGTGAGATTTAAGCAAATGCATAAAGTATGTAAGTTGTGCAAATACCTGGGGAAGAGCCTACAGGCAAAGGTATCAGTCAGTACTGTATCTCAAAGATCTAAGTATGTCTGATGTGTTGAAGAATGCTATGGAAGCCAGTGTGGCTTGGATGAGGGTGATTCAGGGGGAAGGCAGTGGGAGATGAAGTCAGAGATGAGAGAGACTAAGTCAGAGAGAGCCAGTACAAGGTCTCAGGTCTTTGGCATGGATAATGAGTTAAAACCAGAGGAGAGTTTTCAATAGAGGAGTAGTGTGATATAACTTAGATTTTTCATTTTTTCTCTTTTGTTTTATTGTTAATATTTTCAAGTATTGTGGACTCTTGAGTTATGACCGTATTGATATATGAACAACTTGGATTATGACCAGAATTTTAGTTTTACCTTACAAAGTCTTGAGTTACAGTGCTAGCCACTTGTGCTTCCAGATGGTCTCAGGTACAGATTTAACCCTTACTGAACTCTGGAAAGAACATCACAGTATCCTTCCCTGTGTGGGATTAATTGAGAAGTCCTTGGTGAATGTCTCTAAGGATACTGAGATCTGCCTGAATATAGGAAAGACTGAATACTGTGCAGAGAAAACTGAGCCTTTAATTGACCAACCTGGGTTACAACCAGCCTTAATGAACAAATTGACTTCGTAAATCAAGTGTCCACTGTGTAAAGAAAAGTGTCTAATGTATGCCTGTAACTTCATCACCTGGAATTAAGTTTATTAATATGTTGCAATTTTTTTTTTTTTGGTACTGAGGATCAAACTCAGGACCTTGTGCTATGAGGCAGGCTCTGAAACCACTGAGCTAAATCCCCAACCCCCAAATTGGCTTTAACCTCTTCAAATTAAGTACTTATATTGTTTGAAAGACATTCTTTTTGTTTGTTTATTTGTTTTTGTTTTGTACCGGGGATTTAACTTGTGACCTTGCACTTGTGAGGCAGGCACCAGAACCACTGAGCTAAAGCCCTGGCTATGCTTTTTTGAAATATGTATTAATGTATATTATAGTTACCATGAAAGTTTCTTTCACAATAATATAATTTGTACTTTTTTTGGTACCCAGGATTGAATTCATGACTTTAAAAGACAGGTGCGTCTCCACAGTGCTAAATCCCCTGCCCTAAAGGAGATTTTGTAAATAACCAGAATACCAATTTCATATCTAATGATATTACTGTCATATAATAAAATGAAACTATTCAGATTTTCCAAGTTGTCCTCAGAATGCATTTATAACTAATTTGTTCAGATGATCAACCAGTGACCATATGTTGCATTTGATGGTCAAGATTTTTCAGTCTCTTTTTATTTAGAATTTACCCTCCCACTTGGGTTGAATTGTTGAAGAGACCATTCCCTGGAAGACTCGATTTGGATTTATGTGATTGCCTTTTCATGGTTGATTTAATTTGTTCTTTGTTCCTGTATTTCTTTCTTTCTTTCTTTCTTTCTTTCTTTCTTTCTTTCTTTCTTTCTTTCTTTCTTTCTTTCTTTCTTTCTTT